>JBCAUG010232259.1:0-18768 GCA_038406175.1 Haplosyllis leylae | reverse complement strand
CGTCCAAAAAATTCCCAAAAAAACCGTGCAGCAACCCCAATTCCATCAATAAGGTACCTCTACGAGTCACCAAAAATGCCAATCCAATTCAAATACATGTGCGTGGACCCTCAGTTGGAACAATATAATATCAGTAAAATGAACTGGCAACTGCACAGAGATTTGCTGTCACGTTGTACAGGTAGAGTTTTGTTTAAATTTGCGGCATAGTTACGTGACGCATCCATTAGAAAGAGTGTTCGTGATTACATCTGTTGCAACGAATACCTTTCCCGTGGAAACGCTATCAACATCGTAGTTCCATTGTTAAGAAGGAAACAACCTCGTATTACACGTTCCTGTACAGCTTTCAAAGAAGGTTCGGGTCTTATTGCTAATTACATCGGCCTACTTTTTCTCAGGTATCATCTTACTGTTGCTTACTTCAACAAAGACATCATCACACTTGGAAAGTGAAGTCGATATTACGTGTATGTTGAAAATGATAAATGAAGACAGGTGAATTAAAACGCGACTTATAACTACAGCTACGTTCTGATAGGGGATATTATACCTGTCATCTTTGTTCTTTCCTGTCACCAAAACGTTCGTATAAAACGGGCTTTTTGTCAGGCAGTTGTGGAACAAGCATCGCAATTTAAACGAAGAGACAAAGGCACCCACAATATGAAGATATTCCGTAAAATATCCTAAAAAATCAAGTAGGTTTTGAAAAGAATGAGCCAATGACACAGATTAATTTTCTTAACGAACTTACCTGTCGCAGTAGCGCTGTTTCCGTATCAATGACTTTGTTGTTCCGCAAAAAAATTGAGTCTTGCTGTATCACAAGTCACCTTGTGGTCAGTCAAACCATTTTAATTTCACAAAAGAAACAGAGTAAAAAATCTTCCGTATTCTTCCAGACTGTTCTGCATTTACACAGATACATGTTGGATCTTCTATTTACTCAAGTGGCGAAACTGTTTTGTATTATAACAAATGTAATCATATTTTCACCCTTTTCCACATTGCAAGAATAAATGCACCATCTCTAAATGTCATACATCCACAGATCAAGTTGCATGGTAACCTCTTGAACTGATAAATATCCAATTTTCCCCCGGGTCATCGTGTGGTCCAGTGTTCGTGCCAAATCTTGGCGAAATTAGGGAGTGTGTCCGAGATAACTCCAAAAACATATTTATTGAGTAACATTGCTTCAGATTAATAACTCGCCATAATGTTGCTAAACTAGATTGGGTTTGTAAAAGAACTATTGCTACAGTAGGCCGCTTGTTAGTGTCATTATGGTGAAGTCTCTAATTCATTCAGTATGAATGGTTGGGATCAAGCTATGAGAATCAGCAGGGACAGACATGGCCATTTGACAGTAGAAAGGCCTTCAGTCACGATCAAGTCGTCTCTTACAGTCAAATCTGCATGCCAAGATGTCAGGTTTTCACTGAGCAGGTAAATGCCTTCTTTCGATCTTTATGTCCAGTAAAGAATATGAGTGGGTTGGTATTTACTAGTAACCCCAACAGGCACTACTACTACTGACGATGCCTTGGGAACGGCAAAGTTCAAAACATTTATGAAACTCTTTCTCACAAGCTTTAAAGATATTTTCGCAAATATAGTACGTACATAGATAGACTTGCTTGTTTAGAAAACTGAAATTACTGGAACCGTTTGTTGATGAAACATATCCATGCGTCATGATGTACGAAGGACGATGTGAACTAACTACTTTCTGAATGTTCCTTTGGAAATCATTTTCCCGAATAAGCTTTCCGAAGGATTACATCTCAAGCAGTTGGATTATTCCTGAAGTGGCCACCCGTGGCACGAAATCTCTCATTTCCATGTAAAGTGGAAAGTTGCAAATGTGAGGTGCAACGTCTTTGCTCTTCTTCAACAGTGCCAGTGTAGTGCAATTAGATCTTACAGCAACAAAGTTATTGAACTCATCTAACGATCTCAATCTCAAACACTAAACAAACCATATAGTACAGCATAGTAAATGTGCAATAAATAATGACAGCGACAACTTAACCCAAAAAGATACTAAATTTTAAACAACTTGCACGCTCGTTTGAACCATGTCCTGTACAAAACAGTGCCTCCTACAGATGGCATGAATCATGATTTCGAACAAATATGTTTGATGTTTGGCAGTTATCACATTCTATGGAGTTGATTGGTATGGTCCATCCACCTGCAGAATTAACCGTCTCCAACTTTAACGCACCACTAAATTTTTGGTCATACATCTGACCCAAACCTTTTCAATATCAAGTTGTGAATTTAATTGTTTTCGAGAACTGCCTAAGACGTAAGCCATATTCCCCTTTTGATCGTCAACAAAAATGATTGCTCCGTCTGTTTAAGGAAATCTTACACAAATTCATGTCTCTAAATCCCCCTTCCAATTTCATTTTTAAAGCTACAGCATGTTGTAAACATGTTGTCCACCTACAGAACCCATTCAACTGAAATATTGTTTCTTTTTGTACCAAATTAAATTAAAAGCAGTGTCAATAACATTTTCTTGTGATCACATGGAAGAATTATAAATGTGAACATCTTTATATTTTATTTTTATCAAAGACATGGACAATGAATATAAATCTTTCTGCACAATTATGTAAAAGAAACCATTTCCTTCAACAGTTCTTTCCAAAAAAATATAACAATTTTTTAAAAGATGAACACTTTAAATCACACAAATAAAATCACTTTGAAATGTTTAAGTAGTTTTGTCATTCAACGTCTTCAGAAGTACTGCTGCTAATAACACACTTGTTTCTTTCTCACACTTTACAGTTTTGCATTGCAGAAAGGTTGACAAAAAAGTTTACAAAGACGTGTGAATTATCTCCTGTATTTGAAACCGTTTGCAACAAGAGCTACCCATGTACGTGAAGTCAGACGCTCTGCTAAGCTACGTTTGCACCAAGCATTTGCGAACCGATTTATGTTGCGAGCTCAGATGTTCAGATGAAAGGCTACCCATGTGGAGTTGTCAATTCAAAGACATCTTATCCTGCATCATGAGGAGGCGACAAGAGGCTTAGCTACATGTACAACACTGATATTGACTGAAATGCAAGGACTTACTACTGGGATCAGGACAGTCTTTAATGCCAAATACTAGGATCACCAGCGTGTTTGGTCTTTCGAATAAGTATGCACAGCATTCACTTCATATCCACGAACATAGTAGTACATATAACCGTATTGAATTCACAACCATTGTCTGATAAATATCAGTGTTTTCAAATTCCACATTTACACTTTATTTTTTTTCAGGGCAGACTATCTTCTCACAATCCATATTTTTGCTTTCCGTTCCAGAAGAAAACCACCACTACTTTCTTCTGTTTGCTGTTCGTCTTGTGAATATCGTTTCTTGACTTGGGCAATGACTTGGGTGGCAAGATTTACCATGTGTTTAAATACTATCCTCACATGCCTCTTACAATTTGCGAAACATTGCAGTATGATTACTGGAAAAATATTTCTAAGTCTAAGATTAATCCAAGGATTTATAGTGCAAAATACTTACCAACGAAACGTTTTTTCACCTTTGGAACTCGTAATCACGTCACATGCCTGCAATTATAAAAGGCCGCTTATATTTTAAGGCAAAGAGTACAAAAATAAAAACACAAAAAAGACACACACAAACATATAATATGTTTGCATAATCTTCAATGAACTTCACTCGAATACAGCATAATCATAAATATGATTATTTGAATACTTTGCAGAATGGTTATTGTCAGTAACATTATCTCATATGGCAAGTGAGAATTGTGTATGTTTCCATGGTTACATCACGAGTTTGGTTGATGGCAAAGTTTGGCAGCTTGTCTGTTGAGAGAGTACGGTGGAATATAATATCATAATCTCACACAAATACATGGATTGAAGGTCAATACGCAATCTACATCACAAAAACGCGAAACTATCCTCAGTCGCTGAAAATTACCTTTCTTGGCAACAAAACAAAGAACATCTTACGACAACGGTGCCATCAACGTAAAAAAAAAACAAAACAGCCATATTTCGCGGCGCTGAATATGTTGAATCCAAATAAGGCATTGGTCTTCAGATTTTGAATTAACTTCCCAAACATGAGAGAATCTAGACCCACTTCATTTCCATCATTTTGTGTTCTCTTTTTGGTAAATGACCTTTAGAAACAAAATCGAAATTCTCCAAAAACATCCGGAACACAACAAAGATTCAATTTCAGAGAACACAGATAAAGATTGTCCTTTTCTTTACAAGTTTATCCACATTACCTCCCACGTTTCTAGAAATAGTACTCAAATCGAAAGCATGAAATGGCCTCCTTGCACCTCCCCGATTAGTTATTCATGTATGAAAAGCAATGTAAAATTCCTCAGCTTCCGAGTTGAAAAAAAATTTACAGTTCGGTCAAATAGTACATCTACTCCCTTCCCACCCTACTACGATTGGAGAGGATGTTAGCATTTGTCAAATGAATTGCCTTTTCTATAGATTGCTGGTCGGAGCGTTAGAGCAGGGATAGAGTACTAGTCTCTTAAATTGCATTTAAAGTAACACAACACACAATTAATGGTAATAAAACGTAAAATTGACATACAATCTCCATTAATATAATTTTAACATTATTATACGCCATAAAAGTATTTTAAAAAACGTGTTAAAAGCTGTGAACACGAATAGCATGTGACAGACGTAAAACTGGTTCGGACTTCATCTGGCTCAAAACCTGTTGGTATTGCGGTGTTGTTTTTACTTAATGTTTTATTCATTCAACGGCAACGAAGTAGATGTTAATTTTTTTTAAAATATTTATGTAGCTGCGCTTCTTTTTACCATTTACTGTAACATTTATCGTTTTATCTGTGAGAAATTGATTGTTATACAGCTGGGCAACTCTCAATATATACATTTGATTGGGATTGAAACAAACTATGTGGATTTTGTGATCGAAGACCTTGGAATTAAATCAACGAAAAGCCGACTTACTTTTTCAAATATTTGAAAGTGTAAGAAGCCCAGTCAGCTGTTGTTTCACATTTTGGTTTTGGAAACCTAGTGCTTTTCTTCAGACCGAAATTCAAAATGTTTTCTGAAGGAGATGATGGATAACAAATTAGTCGCAGAAAGCAATCAACGTAAGACTTTGCAACAGATGTGACTAATTGAATGCAATTCGCTTGCAACGAAACCAGCAGCAAACCACATACATGTAATGTTGAATTGCACATCAACTTTGAGTTGACTTTTCAATGAAAAGATTTTTTACCTTTGCTTTTCTACGCAAGTCGACACTTTTTTTCTTATTTCTACGTCTGTCAGTGGGATTGATAAAAAATGTGTAACCTGCCTACTTCCTGAAAGGAGTTTTTTATTCCACAACGATGATAATCGTGTGATCTACTCCTTTATTTTCAGACCATCTGAGGCATGATTCCCACCATCATCAAAAATGCGGGACCTGTAGGACAAACATTTTGGAGCTCACAGAGACGTCTCTGTTTGGCAGGAGAAAATTTTCAATCATTACAAAGTCAAGGGAATGAAATCGTCTTGCCAAGATGTCACGTTTCTACAGCCAGCAGGCAAATTTTATGTGCAAGTCATACTAAATTCCTGATTCCAGCACTGTTCTATGAGCGTATTGCTCTCGAAATTCAGTTCATTACGGACGAAGTAGAAAGGTATCGAAAGAATCGTTGAGTTGCTTTGATCCCTCCTGGTACTAATTACGTTTAAGGTGTAGGGATATTGCTCTGAAAATTGATCTGTTACTTACAGATACTTGTATCTGTCAAAATATTGCAAGAAACTCATTCCTGCATCATATATTATCAGTCCCTACAAGACAAGGGTATCAGGAGTCTGATTTGGAACCATGACTCACCATGCAAGGCTCAGTAAAGGATAACATTTGATCCAGTACGATTCAGGGGAAAGTGGCCACCCACTGTGACACACATACATGTTATTCTGATTCTACTCAGTGCAAATGGCCAAGCCCACTTTCGTATGAAGGGTAACTTGCAGAAATATTTTAATCGACGAGATTTGCAGAATGCCTTTTAATGCAGTTTCACAATTAACTGCAGTGTGTTTCCATTTCACTTGACAAATTTTCCAATTTCAGTTCAGATTGAGGTCAATTATTGTAATGTAGGATAACACCTATTTGCTTTAAAATGAGACTTATTTAATTGTGAACATGCAGTGATAGCTATGATGGTTGGTTGTAATTCAATCAATTGGTCATTTGAAACTAAAAATTACAGTGGTGCAACGATGAGAAATTACATTACAGGATTGTATAATTGCCCCTTAGGAACTGAACTGTGTAATGTCCACATGGGGGTCACACTTTGTGTCATTAACCGAGGTGTTGAAATAAAGTTATAATGGTACGAGGCAATGACACCGATTATGTAAACGACACATGATTGACTGAAAAGGTAATTTGAGAAACATGAGACATCAGTAAAGGTGATGCCGCATGTAATACAAACGCTCTGTCGTTTTGAAACTTTTGATAGAATTGGTTCATTCGAAAACAGATGAAATATTTTGACAGAAAAGTGTGTCTGAAAATAACAATTCTTAGAGAAATATCCTAGCATGAAATAGTACCAAGGACATTATGTTCACAAATGGGGTAATAATGTATGAATCACTTTTGACAGAAAACTTAACAAAGTTACACTTGTTAGAAAGTAAGAGATGCGATCCAAGGGCAGTTCACCTGTGCAAATTAGGTCAACTGCATGTACCAGCTGCTAAATCCGCTTCGTTCCATCAAAACAATCAAAGTAGCTAAAGCTGAGGGACTTTGATCACACACTTGACTGACCTCAAAGGTAAACGCTGCTAAGAGCCTGGTTAAAGACACTTCGATTTCTTTTTCATTACACCTCAGGAAATATCCGCTTCTCACTCATACCCGATCACTTATTTAATAGTACTTTTTAATGCTATTATCTGATGATCAAAATTTGACCTTAAAAATCTCATAAAATTATTGAAACAATCGCACTGACTTTCCATACACGTGCAAAAAATACATGAATACAAAATATTTATGTCAATCTCACACGGGTACCTGCAAAACAGTTGCATGTCAATGTAAAAATCAGTGCTTGCACTCTATTCTCGTAAAGTATTGGAGACTAAATGTTCCTCATTTTTAATCGATAAATGTTTACACGCCAGATAAACATTTTTACGCTCTATGTTAGGTCTGCTCCTTAGCTTTGGAAGCACTTCTAAAGAGGTGTAACACTTCAATTTTATTCAGCTAATTGGTGAAATGAGAATTATTCTTGCAATGAATGGGTTTGCTAATTTATTTATTTATTTTCCCTCTTCCTGCAGACCAAAATTTATGAGAAGTTCTAAGGTTCACGATCGCTGAGAGGTACTTGATCCTGGCCTAAATAATTCAGCCTCATTTCTACATGGTGCGCAGCACCCCAGACACTAAGAAGAGCGATTCCATGAAACTCATCTTTACTGGCATGTCTTAGTTGCTATGGAAACCAGGTTTACCTAGCATATGTTTCTAACCCAGAAATGAGCACCTGATTTAAAACTCAGATCCATACAGTGATCTGCAGCTTACTTCACTCTCTGTCTGTATTATCATTGAAAAGGTACAACTTCCTGCAGTTTGGAAGATATTAACACCTTGTACAATCTCTTCAAGCTACTGATCCCAATTAGTGAAGATGTCTTCCGAACAGGATAAACAACACTTTCCAAGGGAAAACTTGCAAATGGTCATATTTGGTGACACTTCTTTTCCATTTTGTTCCATCAAAATTTATGTTTTAGTTTATTCTGTTTTATGTGATAAATACACCTGGCCATCTTGGCAAAACAAGATTATTCATAACTATTGAAAGACAAATTAAGTGAAATGTACCCAAATGTTTCCGATTCAACAATGGATAATGCATGGAGTCTTTGTCTACAAAACCATTCAGAGAAACAGGATGAGTACTACAAATACAAGTAAATGAAGACCACCTAGTAGCAAAAAGAGAGTAACATCCATCTAAATGCACATGTCCTTCTGAATATTTCATGTGCCAGTCACACATGCAGCGTTGGCTTAATTACAGCAACCCTGTCAGGTCCAGTGGTAATGGGTAGTGGACTGTTAACCCTTGGGACCAATGTTACTGAAAAGCATTTCCTACACATTCAAGTTGAAATGAGCTCCTACAGAAAATATCATACCATAATTGATCAAAGATCCTAAAATGGGCTAATATAAGCTATATCACAAACCAGACCATGGGAATTGAAGCAGGAATCACATCGCTGATCTTACAAAAGCAAATTGAGTTAGGCCATAAGTAGTTTTGAGAACCTACTTGCTATTTTACCACCTATTCTCCTCTAAACTAATTACCAATATGAAAAGTCTGATGGAAAGATCCATAAAGTAATTGAAATCATTCTAATATATGAGTTTTCAGCAAGGGCTGCTGCTTGGAAATATTTTCAGCCTGTTCTGTGAAAGATTGGGATTTTATCATAGATCAGGAGTACACCGTCAAAATTCAGAAAACTAATGATAGCATGACTTTTAACCAGTTCCAATGAGGAGCGTCGGCAGCCGTGTAAAATGGTTGCACAGATAAGCTAAGATTACGATCAATTACCAAAAAAAAAAAACAAATCATTCTAAAGTCTGCTCTTTTCTACATTGAACAATATTCAGTCTGAAAAAAATGCGCAGACCTGGAGTCTGTGGAATTCAAGTAATCTATTCAAGTTATGCTGCTGAAAACCTGAGCCTGCTCAGCGAAATTTTCACTTTGTTTCTCAATTTTGCAGCATCAGTGCCTCTCTTCCTCACGTATACATGAATAATCCTGGAATAGTGATGAATCGGTGAGGTGAATACAGTTACCAAATTAGTGATGGTAATCCACAGAACGTAATCTGCTCAAGATGGTGCAACAGATGTACATCGCTTTTTGCATTCCGCAAGCAAACCAAAAATGTAGAGTGTCTGGAGTAATTGCGATTGTCGGAGTTAAAATTTACGACGAACTTATTAACGGCTTTCCCACGATTACCTTACAATAGATTACATTTAAAACATTAGGTGTAGTAGTGGTTAATCGTGAAAAATAATAAACCGTAACGTGTGTACATGTGTATATATGTTACATATTCAGCTCGTGAGAGTGGTTGATTAACGGTCAAAAAAGCCAAAAATGATTGATCCAGATGATATCGTCTGCTTCCACAGAGCAACCTCGGCGATTGAATGACAGGCTCAATGAAGGTCATCCCCTGTCTGAGATTGGCACTCGATCCTATCTAATTCTTGTTAAAGATAATCCACACAAAGGGAAAGTCATCAAAGGAGCAATTTTTTTTCTATCTGAAGCTGTGTAAGTGCATGCATTCTGTGTTTATGCAGCTACGTAAGCATGTGACATCCCATTTTTTCCCAAACTGACATTCTGCAGTGGCTTTCTCAATATACAGAACAAATAACACCTTAATTCTATCAATTTTTCATTTCACTTTAAAAAGTGCAAAACTAAATGGAACCGGATTCAATACTAAAACAAAAATCCACAACTTAGCAGCTGAGTTTTCAGTACAAACACACACACAATATGGGAAAGCTGTACTTAATTCAACTGAGCACAGTCGATTGTCATCAGTTCTCATCGCGATGTAAATAATGCGCATTGATCAGCTTTGTACTCGTTACCTGCAAGCTATCTGTCCACACAATACTATCTGAACTGTCAATCTAACACAATAAAATCTATCACATTACCGTGTACTTGCTGACTATCAACCCAATGTACCAGACACTTCCAGATCTTGTGGGAATTTGTAGTATTTTCGTAATTTTCTTCAACCAATTAATCTTTTCTCGTATAAATCGTACAACTTTCAAAATTATAACTACCTACCTACTGATTCTGATATCACAATATTCATCTGAAAAGGTACCGCTAAATTATCGGAAATATAAATTAGTGTCCCACATACCTTTACAATGCGTTCGTTCCGCGTGTCAGTCGTAAGTAAGACACACCATGTACCACTAAACTTCTGACTGACGGGATTTTATCAGTGTGCACTTAATGGTTGTATTCCTGCAAATAAACAAAACACAAACCGTTTGAACGTCAGAACTAAATACATATACTGATACTTGTCCACTTCCTTATCGGGCATGACCCCTGCATAAAATATCAAGTCTACGAACAAGTATAATGGATTAAAATGATAACATTTATATATAGCAGTTTCATTTCACTTCTGGGAAGGAATCTGATGACAAATTTTCCTCTTTAAAAACAAAGGCTGCATCAATAAAGACCGTACCTTATTGCACCAGTTACGAGGATTCCCTAATGATAATCATTCGGGAAGTAATGTTAAGACGTCTAAATAAATGAACAGATTTTTTTAAGTGAACGCACCATTTATTACTTGGTATTTGACTGAAAAAAATAGCATGAAAACTCTTTCCTGTGAAACCACTTCAAATCTGCTAAGTACATGTCTTTATTGATAACTAATTCTCGTGATCGCGTGATACTGAGAAAATTAGTCCTTAAACAACAGAGCACGTTTAAACAGATTTGAACTACACGTAGCACATCAATACAACACACTTCAACGGACGGAAATCATTACAGGCAGGATAGACTGTAAAATGTAAAAATAAAACTCCCAAAAAGTACCTTTTCTTTCAAGCACCTTTGTCTCGAAAGAGCATCACAAAACTGGGTGTCAAATGACTTTTAAAAGTCACTATAAACTCTTTGTGATTAACTCAACTAGGCTATTTAAATAACATGTAATAAATAAATCAAATATGACTGGCCATTAAATTGTTGTTCGAATTGTGTTATGTTCTGTTACTTCTCGTCAGCATTGTTTTGAAGATTGATTGAAGGACAGCTGGGTGCTGGTTTCACAATGAAGTTCAATAGATTTATTCCCTTTGGTAAAAAGTGCCATGTTTGGATCAATATCTGCTGGCACTACTAATGATACATCATATACAAATGTCATCTATTGATAACACCCTCCATGTGGTACAAATGTGCATTTAAAACTCGAATATGAATGAAAATTGCCCATGCATTAATATTTGGGTACACTTCTCCAAATAATTAGGAATCAAGTGTGATAGACACTTGATTTATGCAACATTGCCCACGGTACTGAATAAATAGCTTACCATTATAGTTTATTAGATGATTTTGACGAAAGGCAAATTGATAAGCCTGATAAGCTGACATTCAGCAGTAACTTTCTCAGTTTACTATACAAATACAGGAATATTCCCTTGTGAAATATTAACTTTAACGGTGTATGAAATATGTAACGGCAATTGTTATTGTGTGACAGCCATCACAAATCTTGTTTAGAATGTGTTGATTGATGACTTGACATGTCCTCAACTACTGCAGCAAACGGAAAAAATGTACGATAATATCTCAAGTATGTATATTTGATATCCATCCCAATTGAATTGGTAAAGAAAGAACATCGTACATGCCATGATGCCACCATGGAAAGTCAATTATAGCAATTTTTCCCCGTCTAAACAATGCTATTCAATATTCTGCCGAAAACTAAGTTGCTTAATTTAAGTACTTTTTCGTCGTGAAAATTACATTACGGGTGAGCACCTGTTTCCACGATGGACCATAATATTGTCGCATCAGAATTCTACATGGGGAGCGCATTTCTTTTTCAACAATGAAAAGTATCACTCCTCTCGTTTGTTTGAAGTGGATCCTTTCTACTACAGTAACCATGGCAAGTGGATGCCAAAGTGTCTGGGAGGTTTCTAAGATCAAGTAAACACGTATCTGGCACAGAGACTGTTTACAAGATAAAACCGATATGCCAACCTACAATACGTCAATGTCTGGTGTACAATTCGCTAATGTTCGTATTATGTTCAACACAAGCTTATCTGCTTATGTAACATGTTCTTTTTTGTTCCATGACTTCTGCAACTTGCACTTTTTTAAAATAAATGTTCCGCTCTACAACGTAGAAAGCTTAGTTTGAACGTGTGCTCTCTGGTTGAAGTAAACTTATTAAATGTACCTGTACGCGCTGTTCAGCAGAAGAAACAAGACCCCGATACATTTTTGTGTTTTCAATTATTTTACCTTGAGTTGCATCACAAACGATTATCTTTGTGTCAAACAATAATATCACTCGACCTATGACTTATGAGAGAAGACCTGTGTCATAAAATTACTTGACGCTGGTGACCCTTTCCTTCAAATCTCTCATTGACGTATGACCACTTTCGTCAAATGTATTGTGGATAATTCACATTTATTACCATCACTGGCGCCTGAGGTCAAATATTTCATACCAATATAAAATAAACCGGTGGCCATCTACTTTTGACTGGGTATTATTTAAATATACTCTACGACCTTATCAGGAGTATAGTCAACTAATTAATGCATAAAATATCTATTCATATTCACATCACTTCAACATAATATTTTACTGTCAAGCAAACTGAGCAGTTTCCACAAAGCACGGCAACATGAAAGCAGGAAAAATTCACTTTTTGAAAGTCTGAAGGAGATTAAATGTACTAGTCGAGTTTATTTTTCGTAGGAAACTGTAACATTTCTTGATAGTTGGTAGTCAAGGCCCTGAAGCTGAGCACTAAATTGATCACATTAAATATACGTTCCACTTGTGTCTACCTGCTGGCTAAACATTAACTTTTGAACCTTGCTATTCTTTACGGTGGACTCTTTTTGCAACAACTTGCTCACCCAATTCGTCAGAAGTTTCAAAGATGGTCTCCGCGCTTTCACTGCCTATTAGACGTACACCTTCTAATCGCATAATGAGCCACTTTCTATATTGCAAGAAAGATCAAGAATTTCGCTCTTATAATCGTGAATGTTGTAACCAAAAGTACACGTATTTCATCACAAATACTAAAACGGCGAAGAGTCGAAAGGAACTGCTGCACAAAATTTCGCTGCACTGAGTTCTAATGATGATTCCTACTCACAAAGTCACTGCAAATGTCCCACAATAATTCCGAAACAACTGAACATTCCATTCCCATGATTTGATCTCCCGAACTGAGGCTCTGGGCACCACCAGAACATGTAACAGCATTTAATTCGCTTCAATGTCAGGAGCCACTTGTGCCAGGTAGACACTACATTTACCTGTAGATCATCCAGTTCTCGCATCCTGTTCTCATTATCCGGGACGTATTATGCTCAGTCACAACAGACAGCTACATAAATGAATTGAACTGTGTAAATCTTGCACATACGGTGCGCTGTGAAAATATTGCGAAGCGGTATCCAAAAACAATTCCATTGCGAGAAAAACAATCCAATTAATCCTTAGACAAATTGACGTTTTTCATGGTCTGTTACGAGGTGCACTAAACAGTGTTTTAACCTAAATTGTCTAATGTACAATGATTCAAGCGCGTGTCATGTGCACAGTTACTGCCCCTACGTCCGTGTGACTGGAGTCGAGAGAGCTCTTTCTGCCTTTTGGCCCCATTAACCTTTTCTGTCCTTATGCTTTCAAAAGCCGGTTTCAAGACCAAGTTTAAACCTGATCCACCCAAACAATTTAATAGAACTATTTGCTTGCAATTTCAATGAAGGTCGAACCAAATCTTTGATCAGTTGTTTGCTGTATTTAAGGAAACTACTTTCGATCAGGCATTTTCAAAATTGAAAAGAAAGAAAAGAACATGTATTATGGAAGGCAGTACTGATGTACAAATCGAAAGAATTTGTTCCCCAAAATATTACATACGACAGTATTCATTTTTTTCCTGACTACTGGATTTGTGACATCGAAATTTCCTTCTCTCTCATCTGTGTCACACAGACTCGCAGCATTGAAAATTGCTTCAATAGTCACAGAATGGAACGTTTGCACTGCAGATTGGATATGTAATCCAGCATTGTGGAGTATCTATATTGAAAATGTGTCAAATTGGTGATGAGTTTGTGTTTGTCTTAGCAATACAATGGAAAACTCCATCTTCAGTTGCATGACAAGAGCTGTTTTTATTATTGGATGATCCTTCAATGTAAAGAAGACTGATCCAATGGATTAGGACACCTTGTTTAGACAAGCCTTGCTGCTGATAAGTGTTTCTTTGGAAAAGATTCTTGCACGAAGAAGCTAACGTGGTACTACAAGTACTTATTCGTTCACATAAATTTCGTAACTCGTGGTAGAACGTTTACGATTTTTGTTTCTGTTTTACTGAGGCTTTGGAACAACCGCAATTGTCTTTTTTTCCCCTCAAAGCTTCATTGCTGGCTTGTTTAGAGTCAGTTTAGTGATTGAAAGAGGGGTCCCATAGTATTTCAGGAATATGCCTTGGCACTTTTATGATAATTAGGCCTACTTTAAGCTGCAGTCATTGGTGGAAATATGTTTACACAGAATGCTGTCATGAGGTCATTATGTCAGAACGTCTTTTTGTGACATAGTAACAAGCCAGCAATATGTGAAGATCTAGACCTTCACAACGTAATTTCTTTATTCAGTTTATTGTCGAAATCTTTAACATTTTTTCCTGCTTAGACTTAGTTGTGTGAAAGGTGTCGATTATCAAGCAAATTGCCAAGTGTACCACACTTGAAGACACTGAATGTAAAATTCACATACCAGCGATCTTGAGATTTGGTCTAATGAGATTTGACAGCAACCATTCGTGATCAGTCTACAGCATAATGGTGACCAATTGCTTGCTAAATTACTGCCACACAATAAGAAAACTGGTGGTGTTGCGATCAAGTTGTCTCTCACTTTTTTTTCTCGTCTTCAACTTCTTACAACCAATGTATCTCATGTCTACTGCCAGTACTGGTTCTGCCTCCAGCCAAGTTATCATGAAAAACTTGGAAAACTATGGGTAAATATTACCAGTAATTTCGCAGCGCTGTTTCTCATTTATCATATTATCATAATTATTATAATCATTTTGGTTGTCGTGATAAAACTTCTGTTATTTTTACGTCCATATGATTGCATTCTGTCATGTTATTGCACCGTACATCACTGAATAAAATGTCCTCAAAAAGGAACTGCATCCTCACAGCATTAAAGAGTGTAACATGCAAGTTTTTCTGCCTCAAATGTCAAACATTATCAGCATTAGGTTATCAAATTTGGTGTAAATATGGCAGTTGTCTTTTCAACTCGAAGAGGCAACCCTTTATTTCAAAGAGTTGTGCTTGCAGCATTTTACAGATAGGATTGAGATGAATTGTTTACTTTCAGGTTTTTTGAGAGTCAGATAAGACAACAAGAGGACAATTGTTATTCATTGCCTCTGGCTTCTTGACTTCAAAGTTGTGTAAATAAATGTCTAATTGAAGCACTGTCAACTTATCTTGCCAAGCACTCTGATGCCTAAATTAGCCTTTTGTGGAATAAATTTATTTTCCTTGCGAGGAATTTATGATGTTCCTATTTAGGTCGCAGAATAGACATTATCTTTCTCAAAATAATAGAAGCTGCTAAGATGTTGTTTTATCATTCTATTGCCATGGTAGTTATCTATATGTTCCAGATATTAAACCTGGCGTACCGCCCTGTTTACTATGCAATCAGCTGGTAGCTATAATATGATATTTACATCAAAGATCACTACTTCAGCTTTGGCAGAATGTTTACAACAGAATAAGCATTGTGTTTTCATCTGAAGGATCCGAAGATAATTCTGAATTACTGAACAAAGTACCATGGCCAAGTACGCAATAATAGGTAATTGTCACCTATTAAGATGCAATGAAAATTCGAGTGAAACGTTACTTTATGCATTTTAAATAACCCACCACGGGGACCAACTGTGGCCAGCTGTTAACAGATCATCTACAAAAGCATGGTTTCTTATCGAGCTTTCGTTTCTTTCTGTTCATACACTGATAATTAGGATAATTGTCTATAGTGGTGACCGTGACATGCATTTATGTGACAAAATATTTTATTCACTAACTCATGCTATCATCTAATTCACATGGACCAAATCGAGCTACCTCAACTTTTATGACCAATTTATGACTTTGTGGTAAGTTATCATCTGGTTCTACGCACAAAGAACTTTTTTTCCAATACCTGGCGGCCTCCACGTAATTTGTTAGGGAAACCTCTTGCCAAAAAGCATTGACAGCGCTTGTTGGGAAGATACAGATAGCCCCAAGGGTTGCTGAACCATCACCATAATGCACTAGTGTCAAAAAGATTACCACATGTGGTGTGTGGAAGACAATGGGTGAACTAAAACCATTGTGAACTTTATGCATGGAAACAGAAAAGGAAATACAGGGTAACAGACGTTGGGGTAACCTCCCATACACTGAAGTGATAGTGGAGTATCTTGGGTGGGATGTATCCATTGTGTAGCGCATGATTAAGCACATTATTTGAGCATGCAGGTGATGTCGGGCTGCAACAATACCACAAACCAAGTGTCCCTCCTCAAAAAGTACAATTAAACACTTGATATTAAACCAAAGCCGTTATTTTCCTTTCATTCATTCAATTACTTATCCGTTCACCAATCTGTTGGAAAATACTTTCCTTTGTCTCACACAATGTTTTGTATTTCCAGGAATAAATTCACACAAATCGCCATGTTCCCTCTTGTACCAAAAGTCTTTAAGAGACTCTGTCTTATCACATTTCATTTTATTTCAATCATTTACATGTAATACGCATTAAAACACCTGAAAAGGGTGCAACACATCACTTCAGAATTTCCCTTGTCCAATGACAATGCAAAAATCAAAATCAGCCTTTGATACAATAAAATGCTATTTCTTTTTCGAGTTTGGAACACAAACCATAACAGTGAAGAAGTCACAAAAAATTTCTCACCATCAGTGCATCAAAATTGTATGCTTATCATTGCGTAATGTAGTCCCCACAGGGGAAATTGGTACTCTTCTGAGAAAAGGACAGTGGCTTGACTGTGACCCTTCATGGCAGAAAAAGTTGGCCAAACGTGAGATTTTTCCAAACGATCTGTTTTTACACCCAAATTGGGAAAATGACATGATTATAGCTTTGCCTAGCCCAACCAATTCTCTTCATACGACATCCATCTGTGTATCTCAATTGTAACCTTTCAATGGCTTGAAGTCTCCAACCAGTCAATAATGCTAAATATTCCATTTCTGTTTGGCTTTATTTAAATCGACTTTACGTGCTCGATTTAACAGCTTTAACAATGATAGACAAAACTCCATGAGAAGAACCTAATCAAGCTTGTTACGAAGCCAAGACCTTTCTGTGGCAACACCTTGTACATGCGACATACAACCACAATATTTCATTCAAATGAAGAGTTCACTTACAATTCAGGCGCAAAATAAATCCACCTTTCATTTTCAATTTCCAATTCTTCGACAAATGTTTGGCTTTTCAAATCAAACCATGTCAATACCACGTTTCAGGCTGCACTTAATTGTAAATCCATAGCAAAACCATTTTAAGTTGCCACGAATAATACAAGAGAATTGAAGAGGTAATTATGTCTCATTATTCCATCATCAGTGTTTATATACAACACTCTAAAACCATTGCAACAATCAAGAGCTCCCATTGAGCTTTTTCTTTGCCAGTGTCTCTTTTAGTGAAAAATAGAAGCCGCCTTTCAGCAACACAAATCTACAAAGATTAGACTGACATGTTGTTTCAGTAAATTCTCATGATGATAGAGACAAATCACTCCAATACAATTAGAAAATTACGCAAAACGATTAAAGTCACCTTGGGGGAAAAAGAGTAGCAATGTGCATTGGCGAATGGACATTGCCGGAGTTTCCATTCTATTATTCAACTTGCGACACTGGCTAGCATTTTCTGCACTTAATTTTTTCATACAGATTGGACAAACCTCCCGTTCCCTCAGTTTAGCATGAGCAAATCGGCACCTCCACTCTTCAAACACAAACTGTCGGTAGATTTCACTGGGCCGAATCTGAAGCAATTCGATGTGAAACAACAAAATCAGTCAAACATCGTTAAAAGCACAACGTGTGTGAATGAGTGAATGCATCAACAAAGCTTTTCCACACGGCTTTATCACAAATGTTTGTCTGATGGCTTGATGTAGCAACGGAAAATATCCATTATATAATTTGAACCAACAGAAAAATATACTATCTCCATGGGGAGTGTTTGTGGACGAACCATCAGAGAGCATTCAGTTTTACATAACTGGGTCAATGTTTGGCAATTAGCACCAAAGGGAAAACAGTATTGTTGAATACCCGTGCATACTTCCGTCCTGAGAACGACGTCAAAATTAGGCTAATTACATATTTAAATACATCATAAATATTACTTAAAAGGCTAAAGTACTGCCTTTAAATGCGAAGCGGATAATAGCCGTAGTGTTGGTAATGGAAGTAATATATTGAAGCAAGTTCTGTTATGACCCCAAATTCGTTTGATCAACATTAGATATTTACTGGAGAATTAGGCTTATTTTAAATAATCAATGCTGGTTAAGAGAAGTCTGAAGAATGATCGCCACCTTTGTCGCACACTTTTAAAGCAAAAGGCACATGAGCTCTGCATGGCAGTTAGTGCAGATTTGTCCTGCTGATTCCTGAAATAGAATCTACTACGACCATTGTCTTGGGCTACTAAATCCTCAAAGCAGATATCCGGTTAAAAGCGACCCAGGCACTACACTTCGACAACTAGGCAAAACTGAGAGTAAAA
>JBCAUG010232149.1:0-18769 GCA_038406175.1 Haplosyllis leylae | reverse complement strand
CCTGAGTACCCCCCCTGTGAACGGACAGACACCTGTGAAAACATTACCTTCCCCATTCCTTCGGAATGCGGTCGGTAGAAACCTGGCATACTTTCTTGGATTAAAACTTCTTGTCTTAGCATTTAAAGCAATCTAGCGAAATGGTATTCAAGCTTAACAATTAACCATCATGTAAATCCTCTGACCTGCTCTTAAGTTATCCAAATGATCTTCAATAGCATTTAATGTATCACTGGCGTGTTTGACTGCGCGCAGAGTACGTTCTTCTGACAGATACTCAATTGTTTCATGTTTCCGAGATTTTTCAAGCAATTTTTCATACGCATCTTTCATGTCTTTGTTATTTTCTAGATATCGTTAGAGTACCTTTTCCTTTTCTCTTCCTTCAATTCTGCCTAAGTGAGAAAATGCAGAGAAATAAAAGACATTTTTGAACAAATGTAATAAGCAAATCAATTTCTCTTCAATCAGCATACATCGGCGGCTTACCTCTGAAGTTTTTAATGAAAGCCGGTGAAACTTTTGAAAATTTTGTCAGTCCCGGGTAGAGAAATGCGCCATTTGTAATAACGTCCATGTCAATACTGTTAATCTTCGCACTCAGACTTTCAACCAGTTCACTATTCTTTGAATTGGATTCTGGCTCCAGTCTTGGAGCTAAAATAAGAATAGACATGTACAGTGTGAATATTAGAAAGGCTGTTACGGGTATCAGTTGTATTCTGTATTGAAAAATTATCATACTGTAAACGTGAGTCAATCTATGAGGAGTAACAACTCATAAATAGGAGGTATATCAAAAGAATTATTAAATAGTTTTTGTGCAACATATGGGCAATGGTTTCAAATTATAGCTTAAGTTTCAATGGTATCTGAGGGACAAAGCCGAGTTTAACTGACAAATCTCTGACAAATCACTTCCCAGATCAATTGACAATAAACAGGAGACCACAAGTTTGTAAAATGTCAAGAACTAAATTACTCACGAAAATGCTGGTCCAGGTAACTAATGATTTCGTTCACATCACACAGTAACATTGTGTTTTGTTTTAATGTTGGAACTGTCCCATTTCTATTCATCTGAATATAATCAGGATCAAGATTTTCTAGTTTATCCAAGGAGACTACACGGATGCTATAGTCAACGTTCTTTATTTGAAGAGCCAGTCTGACCTGTTACGAAACGAAATTACCCGTAATAGCGAACACATAAATATATGTCCCTCAAATTCATTAATGATCACCAACCATTTGTTACGAGCAAAGAAGCAAAGAATTTTCTCAACATGCAAGCGTCAACGTCTTTACTGAATGAAGAACGGAGTTATGTATATGAAAGATATCTGCGCCGATGTTTTTACCGTATTTGCTCATCGAAACTGATATTTCATTGCAAATCGGTTGTGATGGATGTTGGATTCCCGTGTCAGGAAGTCTGTTACATTTCGATAATTGTATATATGTACCTGAGACTAGTTCATCTGAATATAATCAGGATCAAGATTTTCTAGTTTATAATTAAAATCAACCTGTCTTAACTTTATGGTTGTTACCTGCCAGTTTGAAAAAGAGGCAACTGAGCACAGGTTATGATTGCTTTCTAACAGTATTATTTCACAACAGGTCAATTAAAATAATATTATTAAGCGTAATTAATAATATATCCAAATAATAATATTTAACGACAAAGGTATTTGGAGATACAAAAGCACAAAATTATCTTGAAATAATCTTGAATGATATCTTAAGGTTTGGTGTTTGCCAATGATGAAGAAAATATAAACGTACCTTTTGAGAATCAAATGATGACCAGAACATATATAGCTCAAAATGATTTCCGTTAGATGCCATTTCTATTTCACTTCTATTTCTGTTTCACTTTGCATAAACGCCCAGCTCGCACTTTTTCTTTCAAGAGAATAATGCGGTAATATGACATTTGGAGCGTGCACCCCGTATACGAAAAAGTAAATGAAGAACTGTATTTTTTGCGAAATAAAGGTTACCCACATTTATATGAATGAAAAAGTTTCATTGATATTGCAAGAACTTTTTTAAAATTGCCTACAAAGCGTATTGCAAAATGAGCATTTTCATTATGAGGTTTAGACCGATTTGTTGTTGACCGGTTGAAATACACCCTGTCAAAAGTTCAGAAAGTCTGACTAGTTGATTCAGAGTTTTATAATGATTGTCTATGAGACGTTTGGATAGAAAATTCCGACTTAACTTTGACAATATAAATAAGAAAGACAACCATTGCAAATCATCAGTCGGGGAATTTGTTGAAACAGAATTTCTTGAACTTCCGGCAGGGCATATTAGAAAATCATGTTGTTTGCTGGAAATGTGGTACATTCTCCCATGTGGCTATTTTGAGAACTGTGCTTTATATTCCAACAATTTAACTATTTTCCTTCTTTGAGTTCACTTTTCAGGCGAGTAATCACATTTGATCAATAAGTCGATAACTGGTAAAACTCTTTAATTGATAAAAGTAACTCTGCAAAGCATTCACTACACCTATTTTTTCTGTCTCACTTTCAACAACCTTCTATTTTACCACCTATTTTTCTGTCTCACTTTCAACAACAACCTATTTTACCACCCGCATATACGGGAAAGTAATAATTTCACCCAGGTCTGTCTCTGTGTGTCTGCCTGTCAGGTCATGTTATTTCTTTTGAACCACTACAGCTAGGAACTTCATTTTCAGAATATAATACAGTTTGAGTATCAGGGTCATTAGGTCATGGTCTTTGTGATTTATGTGTTATGAAGATTGCACGTTTTTGACTGTAAGGAATTCTTGTTTCAATTTTCAATTCCAAAGAGAACACTACCCGTAAATAATTTATTGATTTTAAGTTTTTGTTACAAATATAAACCTAAATGCATCTCTTTTATTTTTCACAGTATGCAATCAACCGCTATTTTGGCAAATTCTTGATCTGTTGATAAGAATAAAAGTTATGCCCTGTCAAATGTATTATCTGTAAGTTATTATTGACGTGAGCTAGGAATTAAAACCCATTTTCTGTAACTGTTTTGAATCCTGGGAAGTTTTCTCTCGCATAAATGAAATAGCGCTCAAGTTTCGGTAATTTGCCGTCCCACAGTTTACTGAGTCCAAGGTTAGAAATTCTAAATAGCGTGATAACAAGCGCTACGTCCGCAGCAGTAATATCCGATCCAAACAGCCACGAAGGTCTTCCTCCATATTCTGAAACAAACCAAAGAACAGAATCCAGATAGAATGGCACTTTAATGTTCACAAATATGTTTTTTCCCAGTTCTTTGAAATTTGAGCAGTATCTTTGCACACCTGTGTTCATCTTGTTCAGTTGCTGCTCAGCTTCTTTGAAAACTTCGATTGCTTCTTCTTTTGCTGTTTCTATTTTTTCTCTGGAAAACACAACCTTTGCGTCGAAATCCTGAGCTGCCTTTAATCTATCTTTGTAATATTCTCTCATTTCGGGATTTTCATTCACAAGAGTTTCCAAAACATCTTTGCCCCGATTGTTAACTAGTCGCTCTTACAAAACAAAGAGAAAACAATTTTGTAACAGACACATTTTCCTCATAATAATTCACTGCCCACAACAGTGAATTCTGGACATGTTTAACTTTTTGTCAGGTGGCTGTAGATAACTATGTATATTTTACCTCTAAAAAGTTGTTTCCTCTGGTCACTAGTTTTTATCGCTGAGGCTAGTTCAGGATGTATGAAAGACCCCATCGTTAAAACACGAATTTTTATGTTATCAATTTTGTTGTACAATCGTCTGATACTTTTTCCAGGCTCTGTGGTTACATCTGGCTCCAATTTAAGGCCACCTAATTGTGCAAGTTATACAGATAATAAAATACAGCTCCTGTCAAAATACTCAATCATTTAATTAAGTTTTCCCCAAATGACTTTCGGGACTAAACCTAAATGAATTCAGTGAATCATGACAAGATTCAAAATGTAGTATTGTTACCAGACACACTCCATATCTGACAATAGATACATTCCGAGATGTAGTGGTAAAAAAGATATTCCCATTACTGCCTTTGGGTTGATGATGAGTCACAGTGGATATCTACCTGGAGGAAATAATGGAAATACACTTTCTATTACTGCAAATGTTAATGCTAGCTAGGTAATAACTCTGGCAACCATACCATTTTTGGATTTTGTCATGATTCACTGAATTTGCTGATTTGAGTGAAATTCATTTTGGGAAAACTCTAGTGTTTCTTTTATCAACATAACCTATTCAATAAGGTATCTTTGTTTTATTTTGAAAAATTTTTGTCTGACAAATTTTTCAATATCCACAATTATATTTGGCTTGTATATCACACTGCTGGAAGAACATTCATTTTTGCCTGTTTTTGATGGTGCCAATCAATTCTGACTGGATTTTACAATGGTGGTCCATGAGAAAATATATTTAGAAGCATAAATATACAAGTAATACATTTGCCTCAAAAATAATATTGAACTATTATATTTTACATATTTTTCCCAGCTTACTAAGGGATGCCTCTGATATTCAGAGATTTCCAACAAAGCACATGGTTAAACCCCACTTCCTGTTGGAATGTCTGTAGATATCAGAAGTATACTTTGGAACACAGGAAAAATGCCAACTTAGTTCAGCTTGCCCTAAGTTCAGCTCGCCCTTATATATAATAGTTCAATATTATTTTTGAGACAATTTATTGGTTTTTATTTATGCTTCCGAATATATTTTCTCATAGACCAGCATTGTAAAACCCAGTCAGAATTGATTGGCACTATCGAAAACAGTCAAAAATGGATGTTCGTACTGCTGGTCGTATATGGCCACAAAGTCAGCTACCCTAAACAGCTTTTGACCAAAAGTATTTTTTCCTGAAATGAAAATTTGCCAGGAAAATTTGATTTAAAAAGTGTCTAAAATGCTTACGTAACGTTAATTAATTAATTTTCACTGCTAACGATACGAAATAATTTTGCAATAATCATGGACGCGATTGATCTCAAATCAAATAGATTCTGCAATTGCAAGCGACTTTTACTTTTCGAAAAAAAAACTTCGAACCGGCTTATCAAATAGTCAAGTAATTAGATACTCATATTAATGTTTAATTTGCATAAATGTTTCAAAACTGTTTTTTCTCATTTGAACGCTTTCTGGCAAAGTTTGTCTGACGCATCCACAATTGAGACTCAAACTCCTGTTGATAAGTCTACCCACCATGCTATCACAGATTGGACTGCCCTTGCAATTTCAACTCCTTGTGGTTCTCAAATCCAGCAAAAAAATCGGAAAGCCTTCAGAAATGTTCTATCACAAGAGAGAACACAGAAATACGCCGACATACCACACGATTGGTCGAGATACGTTATGATTGCAGAAGAATCTGGTACGAGTATATCTCCATGTCTCAGAGTGGGTACCTTCCCCGCAGGGTTGATCCTCATATACCAAGGCTGCAGGTTTTCAAATGTCATTAGGTTCACATCATTGATTTTATATTCGATACCTTTCGCACGTAAAGCGAGTTGTGCCTGAAATATTACGTCCAGTGATGATGGTCAGTCCTTGTATTACAGACTATAAGTAACGGTACTGAAGATTGTTCATGCGACAAATTCTCAATCCATTGTTTGGTAAAACGAAGCTGAATAAGACTTGAGATGAAGCTTACCTTCTGTGAGTAAAAAGAAGAAGTGTGGGAATATAACTCAAAAGACATTTTCTCGGTACATTGATATCCTACTGAATTTTAGAAATTTTTTGGGGTTTGTTGCTCCAAAGATATGAATCCTAAATAGACTATTTCCATTTAAGTGGAACACCCCAGAAAAATTCGGACTTCGAAATCCTCTTCAAGATATCGAGACGTCTTGAACTTCCCAGTATCTACGCCATTATCTAACATCACAAGTAAATACAAAATAAGTACACATATTCAAATGTCAAAAACCGTGTGGTTAGCAAAACCAAGTTTGTTTTTGGGTAGGTAAATAAGATATGATTAAGCCTGTGCATACCTTTTATTATTTATCTTCCACTGTTTATCTACCTTTCTTATGCCCTGAATGGAAGAAGCAAAAGTAGTCAAACGATACTTTAAAAGTGAGTACACAAAATGTCATGGTGTGCATTCAAAATCTTCTTTTTGTTGTTTTCTGTCTTTTTCCAAAGTCAATATGAAACTTGTAAGACATTTCTTTTGGACAACTTCTCTGTTGTAATAAGCTTCATCCAGTCCTCAGTTTGGCGTGACATGCAATAATATCTGATAGACAAAATAACTAAAAAGAATCATCTTAAAATAAAGATGAGCATAAATTTAAGGAAAACGGTTCATAGTGCACAGTGCACACTTCAAGTTAGTATCCGTCTGGATAAAATCTAAGTTTGGTTTGGCTAGGGAGGTCAAAATTTAAATTTTTCATCACAAGTGCTCACACGGGGCAGACTAAGAGAGGGGTTACATCAAATCGTTACACAGGCTCAATGATTTAACAGTGCTTAGCAAATTGTCACAGATGCACAATATTTTTTTGTCCTCTGTGTTAAAGGTTACAAACCAAGTTCAAGTTGGGTAAGATCATTTTGTAGTTGTGAACCAGTTAATACACTCTCCGAGGGATCTAGTTGTGTGGTGTATCCAAAAATGCTGGCACATTGACTGAATATTGCACATACACACCATGCAAAGAAATATTATGAGGATGATGCAGCTTGGACGTATTTTTTCTACTGACTTTATTTGAAGATGTTTTTAAAATGCTTTAGAGTTTTCTGCTTTTCACTTCTCAGCCCATAGAAAATTCAGCACGCATCACTGGTTAAAAATAGCCAAGTGACTTACAACAATGGATTAATTTTGAATATTTTGTTTTGAATTTCATGCTACAAGAAATGAAATAAATAAAGCAGTTTCCAATTTAACAGAAGTTGGTAGGCTACTTCTGGATACTAATGGCAATAAACATGTAAGTCTAAAATACTCTGTACTCACTGAAAGTCCTTTGGCACACATTATAAAATAGGCAAAGAAGTGTGAACCTTGTACCAAAGCCTTTATTGAAAGTGAGGCTGTGTAGACAGTGTCCTGTGGTGCACAGTCCGCTAATACCCTTAAAATGTTCACACCTTGTTCTATTCATAGGAGGAGCATTCTATTTTTGAGGTAACCCACATCCTCTGAAATGCCAAATGCATTGTTAAAAATGCAATTAGCTGAATTTCATAATGCTATTACACATATTGAGACAGCTATCTACAGAGCAGACAAATAAAAACTTTTCAAGACAGCTAATCCAGTTTTTTCCATTAAAACTCTTAATCCAAACACAAGCAGCATATTGATGTTATCTGCTTCACTCCACACTTGAAATGAACCTTCCCACCAAGACATAGAATAAAGCACTTGCACACAGAGTAAAGACCAGAAAATGCAAGTGATTTTGAAGAGATCAGAAGATACATACCATGTGATTTTTGCCATTTTTCTTTACTTCATGTTGGGAAATCTGTCAGTATCAGAGGTATCCCCAGATATACTGTGAAAACTAAAATGTAGGTCAGATCTATCCATTATGAAGTATATTTCTGCAATATTATTTTGTGAACAAATGGCCTCAATTTTGCCCCATGCTTGAAATATTGATTTCCCATAGACACCCATTGTAAAGGGTTAAACATATTTTCTGATCTCCTCAAAATCACACTCATTTTCTGGTCTTTACTCAGGGTGAATTAGCATAGGTCTATTCAACTCTGATTTTCTCTAGATTTTATTTGATCAATAATCACACATTAATTATTGAAAATAAATAACTTTGACCTTTTTACCACATAAGGATACGTCACTAAACACTTCTGAACAATGTTTAATCTTAATAGAAACTTCAACTTTTGCTATCCACCACAATGTAAGGCCAAGAAAAAATTCTCCCAAGGGTCTAGTTGGTAGCCCTCTGACCCAAGGGAAAAAGTTTTTAAACTAGATAAAAGAGACTTGCCAGTTATTGATTGTTGAAAATAATTTATTCTTATGGGCTACTGCCACTCGAACAAACTATTTTCTTATAATAAACTCCAGCTCATTTTTTTATCGATAAAATAAACTGTTCCACAAAACAAAGGTCTTTGTTTATGGATGTTAAATGGCTCAATTTATGTGAAATGTTGAAATTTTTTGGAAATTGTCTGCTGGAAATGGTAGAAAAAAACTTGTCATAACTGCACAGCATATTTTAAAAAGCGTGTGTATAGGAGAAGAAAAAGAAAACTATGAAAGTTGCTGCGACTCAAAAACAATTTCGTATGATCCCTTACTTGTACCAAAAATATGTGAAATTATATCCATCTGCATCTCTTAAATTATAATCAGTAGGGCCGTCCACATGTGTTAATGATGATACCAAAATTATACAAGAAAGTCCTCCTGTGTGACTGCAAGAGTAGCAAGTACTCACTATTCTGTACTGTCCCGGAGTACCCAGTCCCAGGCAGGAACTGGGGTACTCCCTGGAAAGGACCTTGGACCAGAGACCAGGGAAAGAACCTGGGACTAGGGTAGCCCACCGTGTTAACAGACAGACGCCTGTGAAAACATAACCTCCCGTCGTACTTTGTACGCAGGCGGTAATAATTTTAATGTTTGTATGTTTATTTTGTGAGGCGTTGCATGTGTTTAATTACATCAAATTAAATATGCCTCTTTAGTGGACAAGTGTAAACTTGTTCACAACTTCTGAAGTTTCTATCTTTGAAACTTCTGTTGAGGGTTCTCTTCACAGATATGAATGAATGTCTACACCGATGAAAATAGACAATTCACGATTGCATTTGAATTTTTCACAATAAGATCAAATTTCACATTTTAAGACAAAATTTAATGATTTTTCAAATGTGAAATGGTGCATGAAACAAACTTCAGTTAAAGGTCTGCCAAGTAGCACAGGCCTCTGTGAACAATTTGGATAAGCATTGAACCTTAGATCCAATGATGGTCAGTGTTGTGAGTTCAAATCCTACTGGAGGCAACTTTTTAAATTTTTTTGAATTTCTTCATGCAAATTGAGGCTTAAAATGTAAATGTGATCTCATCATGAAAACTCGAATGGCTTACTTTGACATTCGTCAAATAAACTATGTGCGGAAGTTCAAAATACTCAAATAATCGGAGAAGAAGCGTCCAAACTGAAATACAATAAACCAGATATCAGAATAGCAGAAAATAATGTAAAGTCCAAACATAAGAAATAAAAAGATTTAATTGGTGTCTCGTCAGAGCTACCTATGTGGCTCACGGATGGTTTTTGGGTCACTTTTTTGGCAGGTGGAGGGGAGCAGTGCGCATACACATGAATTTACATGTGGGTGTATTCATGTGTGAGGCTATTCATGTGTGGAAAGGACATTGACATGTGGAAGTTACTTATGTGTGGAGGAGACATTCATATGTGCTGGTGAATTCACATGTGGGGCTATTCACAAGTGAAGGGAACATTAATGTGTAGAACATGTGGGTGTATTCATGCATGAAAAGTTTCTCACATGTGGTGAGGGTATTCACATGTGAAAGTTGCTCACATGTAGAGGGTATATTCACATGTTGGGGTTGCTCACATGTGGAGGGACATTCACATGTAGAAAATGTAGATGTATTCACATGTGAAAGTTGCTCATGTGTGGAGGGGACATTTGTAGGTAAGGAAATGGGGAGCCCTTTATTGGTGACTCATAGAGGTACTTTATTGATGGAAATGGAGTTGCTTCACAACTATTTTGGGAATTTTTCCATGTGAGGTGAAAGATAGATCTATTATTTTTCATGGAGGGAAGCATGTAAGGTGAGATTGAACCCATCAGAAACTCTGAAGTATGGAGGGGGGTATTAGACTTACACAAGTCTGGTAATGAATTAAGTTTAGACTTGCACAGGTCTAGTAATGAATGAGTTTAGACTTGCACAAGTCGGGTAATGAATTAAGTTTAGACTTGCACAAGTCTGGTAATGAATGAGTTTAGACTTGTACAAGTCTGGTAATGAATTAAGTTTATACTTGAACATTAACGAGTCACCAAAGTGGAATTCTTCAAAGTGTAAAGTTCAGGCACCCAAAGTAACATTCAAGTGTGCGAGTTGCTCACATGTGGAGGGGACATTCACGTGTGGGGTGAATTCATGTGTGGGTGTATTTACGTGTGGAGCTATTCACGAGTGGAGGGATGAGCCACCAAATCAAAATTCTTCACTCCTTGATATTTGATTATTAATGTTAGGCAAATTCTAGCACAGCTTTGCGCAGGATACTGAAGCGTAAAGTCTACGAAATTAACTAAAGGACAATTAATTTATTCTATTATAATTCGTCAGATAGAACAGGAGCTTAAAATAATTTTTCCTTTTTTGGTCTTAAATGATTGATGCTGATTGTCAAGGTGAAGCTGAGTAATGAACGGCTTTCCACATCCAATTGAATCATAGTAGCAGACGACACGTTTACAGGTGCACTCTGTTTCATATCCCGTTACGGTCTGTGGATCTTGGCAATCTTCATATTGTTCTAATTTTTCATATCTTTCCATTCAATTTATAATGAATTTAATGTCATATCTCTGCAACATTTAAAATTTATTATCAGTATATATGTTAACAATTTGAAATAAATGTTTCCAGGAGAATCGATATGCATGCCAAATAAGGATTCATTTGCTTGAATTTCCATATATGGTAGTACAACATGATAACTGTATGTCCTGTATACGTGTGACACATTCGACACACTTTTACGGTGAAATATTTTGTATGTCAGTGTTTCGTGTGCTTTTATGGGAACGTTACCGCTCAGCCGGAAGTTAGTTTCCATTTGAAGTTGAAGAAAAAGAGGGATTTGTCAGATCTGAAGAACAGAGTCAAACAGGACACCGTGCATATATAGGCAACATTTGACAACGTTTCTCACAGAGACAGAAAACGGACTTACAATAAATACCACAAGATGGTAAGTGAATTTTTCCTTTGAATACCTAACAAAGTTTAGGCATTTTGCGTTCCACAATTGCTACGTACTCCAAATGTATTTTCAGCTCTGATTTAGAGAATGAACGTTTGAATTTCAATGTAAAATTTAAAAAGAGGTGCAATTACGTAGAGATTTAAAATAGCCTTCAAGAAAACATGAAGGATTACACATAGCTGTTTCTTTATGCTTTTCTCAGCAGACAACAATGGTATTTTGTCGAAATTCAAATTTATATCTTGATATTGTTCTTTGGTATTTGATCGAGAAATTTCTTTGCGAAACAGAAAAATAGTAATGGTGTGCTGATTATTGATCAGACCAGTCATCACGACTCCCATGAATAAAATTACGGCCAACACCTGCAAACCCAATAAAAGCAATGCAATTAAAATACTTATGAAGCATATATTTATTTTCAGCCCTATTTTAATCACAACCAAAGTAATAACTCTTCACCGTTTCTTTGATAATTATTTCAATCTACTGTTACTGCCACTAGCAACTTCGTAGCTGTTGAAATAGAGAAATAGCGACCATGAATATATTATTTTAAACACGATTAGACAGTCGCAAGCCAAAGGTTGTGGTCTTGAGGATCTATGTTATTTTTAGTTATAAAGGTACTGGTGTAGTATCGTTTAGGCACCCCTGCCCCGCACAATAAGTGAACCCCTTCTTGAAAATAAGGGCCTCCTCCCTTAACCTTAGGGCCAGAGGTCCAACTCAGTTCAATCAGTTTACATGCTCCATTTTCCCTCTACCTTCTGCCTGGCAGAAAAGTTTTTGATCAAATAATAAACTATATTGAATAATATTGTTGTAAATGATCATTTTTCCAAAATTTTACAATAATTGTGGAATAATTTTACTTTTAAGACATTTTATATATTAATTACAAGGCAAAATTAGATTTTATCCAATTTCTCTGTAAAAATAAAACCTAAATTAAGTAAGACAACTGGTGTTTGTACAGCATTTAAATGATTATTTTATCCACAAAAATATAGGAAGTCATTAAAATATTTTTTTTTAATCGTCAAAATATTTTAGCTTTAATTAAATATACACCTAAATGTCAAATATTGAAACTTTTAGATTAATTTGGTTGCAAAAAATCAATATTTATGAAAAAGGGATCCCATTGACAACAATAAAAATAGTCAATGGGGTCCAAAAATGGGAGATCGATTAAAATCACCACACCGATAACTATCGAAAATACAATATGCCTGTGGCATGTGGGTCAAATACTTAAAATCAGTTGAAACCCATTTTGGACATTAAAATTCACCGATGCAACACTTGAAAATGCTCAAGTGTCTCTGCGTGATAGAAAATAACATTTGATAGAACAATGAGAGAGCTAGAAAGATAAAATCCGCTTTTTTTCTCCTGGCATTCATTTCCTTGTGATGCTCCAACCCATTTGGTCTTTCTTCGGTGTTGCATATTCACCAGGCTATCTCAGGTTTCCCTGTTTAAGACCCTGAAATTATTTCAACTAGACGAACAAAGTCTTGGCACCCTGTTGATCAAATTCAAACCTCTTTTACCGTAATTTTGTATGTAGTCGAGAATGTTTAACAGTTCATGGCTGAACGTCACGTAAATTCAGGTTGAATGACGTCAGCCTCAGTCAACCAAAGATTCTTTTGTATTCTGAAGATCGAAGATTTGTTGAAGCAACAATGTGCTTATTCTCAAAATGAAAATAATTTATAAATCTAGTAGAACTGACTTTAACTCTCCAAGAAACTCTCGAGTTTATGACAGGAATTTCCCCCATTTCTCTGTCGTAAAGGAAGCAACCACATACAATGATATTGGCGAGGTCGGTTTTCTTGCTTAGCCTTATGCTCGGGGAGCCGTACCAGGTAGAATCATCAGGGCTTTAAAGTCGACTTCCTGGGATTCTTACAACAGTAGCATTTGAGAACAACTTTAAGCGAGTAAGATCAAACTGGCAAGATAACTTTCCCATTTTTGCTAAACATTCTAATGGCACATGCAACAAGAAAGTGGCTAGATTTCCAGCAAAACTGTTTCATTTTGTTTCAAAGTTTCAAATGGAACGGTAACATCATAGTTGAGACAAAATATCTTTTAAAGTGATGAAAATATATTCATGTTTTCTGGATTAGATCTATATATGTCATCCCAAATCTCTGGTTTGCTAAAAAAAAGTTCAAATTGAAATGCAAGTTTATATTCAGAACAATATATTTCACCTGCAAAACATGTGGTATATGTGATGCAACGAGAGGAGTAGGAGGACAGCCTCGAGTTACAGATGCAAATACAACATGCCTCACCAAAGGTGTCAGCCACTTTGATTAGACTTTAATGAGAGTTTCCTCCTAGCCAAAGAGGCTGGTGGCAGTACATGGGCTACATGGCAGCCGAGTCAGGTTAAACACAAATAAGGCTTAAACTGAAAAGAAAACAAGACCTTGCTTCAACTTGAAGCAGTCACTGTCCTGAAGGCTCTAATTCTGATCAAACTAAGACTCGGTGATCCTTTACGATGCTGCCACCATAAAGGATCAGAGTAAAGTACCTAGAGTTCAGATGCGCACCTCCTTTTATACTCAAGGATGATGTCATCAATGTCAATCATAGGAATGTTCTGCGGCAACAAGGTGGGAATGCATCCTGGAGCACTGATTGGTCAATAATTGCCTAGCTCCTCCTCCTTGGCACAATACCAAGAAGGGTTGTGTGACATTACTAACTTCATCTAGATGCATCCACCATGTCCTGCAGGCAATCATACAATAGCTGTTAAGGGTCTGTGAAAAGAACAGGCCCCAATATTCTGGATGGACCTCCGGAGGAGGCCCCCAAACACTTTCCCAATCTCCAGGGGGGGGGGAACCGCCTTACGTAAAACCAGAATTGGAGGCGGCGTCGCGATAGCACGACATCCACATTACGCTGAAAGACATCTCGTTATAAATATGACAAATTAACGTCATCGGGGTCTTTCCATTACAACAGCACAGCTGGTCTAAAATAACTGTGCTTCTTTGAGAAGTACATTTTTCTGGTCAATGAGGAATGTTAAACCAAATAGTTTGCTCTTCAATGATATTATAACATCTTCATCTTGTCACAACGATCCTCATCCTCAAACTCACTGTTTATCAAATGTAGTTCTTAAAGTGGCGAAACGCAACAAAAGTCCCAAAGCTCATTCTCTCCTCAAGAGAGATATTCCCATACTATGATCAGGTCAATGACAGTCTAAAGATTAGGTCCTAAAAATGTTACATTCTATTTTGAAACAGCATATTATCAAAATTGGGAAAAGTATGTTTTAGTTGTGTTTAATGTTTCAAAGTAATCAGCATCTTTGAAAATTTCAAATCTTTCTTTTTGTTTTAGTGTTTCGTATTTCAAAGTAATCAGCGTCTTTGAAAGTTCCTTTACTTTTGTAAAGCTTTATCATGTAACACAAATTTAATTTCACTATTGCAGACAGCATCTGGAGTCGTAGCAACAGATGAAGTTGCAACAACATTCACAGAACTCCAACGGGGCAAAAAATACAGATATTTCATCTGCAAAGTGTCCGACGACAAGAAATCAATTGTAGTGGATCAAAAAGGAGACAGGAGTGCGTATACCTATTAAAATTTACCTCTATTTATGGAACCAACAATTCCACTGAATTTGTCAGCCCTGTCATCGGACAATGAATATGTGAAAACAAAAACATGCAAATTAACGTGATACTTAGAACTGTTGGTTTCTCCATTATACATGCAAATAAAGTAAAACATAGTAATTCCTTTAATTTCAGATGAAACTTTCGCCCAGTTTGTAGCAAAATTACCCGAGAAGGAATGTAGATATGCGGTATTCGATTACGAGTGGACGGTGGGAAGTCAGGGTTACGACAGAATCTGTTTCATTGCGTGGTAAGTGAAATCCTGTTCTTATTTCATCTGAGACTTCACGTGGTTTATCTATTTATGAAAACTGAGGCTCTTGAATAGTTTCTCGATTATAAAATAAGAGGTGTATGAGTATTAAAAGCATCATTCTGACCAACAGGGCTCCCGACGCTGCTCCCATTAAAGAAAAGATGTTGGCGTCCAGTAGCAAAGACGCAGTTGTGAAGAAATTCGGGGGAGAAGTTCACAAGAAATTCCAAGCCTCTGACAAAGGTGACTTAGACGAAGACGACTTCAGACAGAAATGTGAAGGAAAATAATATAAATTCAGTTTCGAAAAGGTTCCATTGTTGTACATACTTCAGATTATATCAAGTGTCTTAAGTGTTTTGCACGATTTGTTACCAACAAGACTTCCGTTTAACAAAATACAACTCATAAATTTCACAGATGAGGCTTTCCTTTGCAACAAGGAAATTTCAAAACACAGTCTTGCACTTTAACTCAGTTCATACCAAAATTGTCTTATTCCTTCAAGTATGTGGTTATTTGATATAAACTATATTGCGAATGATTATGAAACAAATAAAACCCGATGTAAAGTCGCATGTCAAACCCGTTCTGTGTCTCGAAAACCAAAAAGCGAATTCGGTTGTCCAATTAACAGAGAATTTAAAATAAATAAATTCTCTGTGTCTAATTTACACAGCAAAATCATACTTTGTACATTTAATGGTACCACGTTACCAGGTTATTAAAACATGTAATAAAATAATGTTTATTTTTACTCTAGTTCAATTTCTTTTTAATAAATTTCAATAAATATTCTGAAAAAAATACCTTGCACCACCTGACTTCAAAATTTTGTTTTGCCCCGCTTCACGAAGCTAAAATGTAGCACCGCGCATTTTTCCAGTAATCGAGGTTCCGCTTTATCAAAAAAGGTCACACATTGTTTCGCAAATCGTAAGTGGTTTGGTATAAATAGTGATAAATATGTTCAGAAATTAAGAGGAATACATAATCGACAGTGAAATCTACGGAGACTAAATTGGATTACTTCGTCATGTTGACAATGACCTAATCCAGATCTGGAAGCGAGTAACGTGTAAAAACGTTATTATGTTTTTTGTTTTTTACTTATTTTTACAGTGTGCCTAGCCTGCTGGCTATTGTGGCTATGACCTTGTAAACTCATATCAAGTATGAAGCAGTCAGGGAGTTATATGAAGCAGGAATTATGTGAACCAGTCGGAGGTACGGCTCGGTTAGAGTTAATAAGCTGCATTCACTAACGGCCTGATTAATTGTGAAGCTGAAGCAACGAGACAATGCCTTATCATTACAGGCCAAAACAACAGACATGTACTAAGAAAACAAAAGTCCATTCTATCTCACGGATTACAGATTAACCTTTGTCTCTTCACTAATAACAAAACAGGTGGGACACAGGTGGCACGAGAAATGTTAAACTCGACACAAATAGATGATAAAATTAACTTCAATCAAACTGAAAACGTTTCTATATTATCTCACGACGTTAACTCAACGGGAGTTAAATTCTTCAATTCGGACTCAAGCAAACAAAGCCTGGGAATTGTTTCTATCTCATACGTTATCATTGGAGCCGTTGGAGTACTTGGTAACTTGTTCGCGATTTTAATATTATTCAAATTCAAAAGTAAAAATTTTTTCCAGCTTTTGTTAATTAATCAAAGCTTCATTGATGTGATAGCGGCAACTTTTTTGATCGCTTTATCTTCAAACACTTATAACTCTGTTGGGAACTTTGGCCTTGCTGGTAAAATCTACTGCTTCATATGGAATAACAAAGTTATATTGTGGAGTCTCTTCTTGTGCTCAACGCTGAATCTGGTGGTCCTAAATTTGGAACGATATCTGGAAGTTGTGTACCCTATATGGCACAAAGTAAAACTGAAAAGACTTCATATCTACTTCACAATGGTGGTGGTATGGCTCGTAGGGTTTGCCTACAACTTGGTTTACAAGATATTATCCAGTTATGTTCACGAAGGCAGATGCGTTCACATGAAGAAATGAACCAGTAAGACTGTTCAGAGGTTTTGTGGCGTACTTAACGCCCTTTTATATTTCTTTCTACCAATCATCGTTATGGTTTACGTCACCATTTCCATCATGAGAATACTCAAGAAAAGGACAAAGGTGGTCAATTTCAATACTGTAAGTAAAATGTTGGCGATACAGGTTTTCAATCTGAGTTTCAGATTAGTTACTCATGTTTTTCATGACAAGACTATTGCTAGATTCTGTCAGGTGCGGTTATGGAGTGGTTCGCACCCACCAATCCTCCACCGACCTTAAGTTTTGAGGCCCCAAACATGATGATTGAGACCCTGTTTAATTTTTTTTTCCTCACTTCACTCAGCACACTATTTCTTTAATATTTCACTATTTATTACAATTAAAGTCCACCAATGTTCCAAGCCTCACTCAGCACATAATTTCTTCTCCACTTTATTATGTCAGCAACTTTCGGCCTGAGAAGCTGGGTGTCACTCTTCCATGCAGTGGTCAGCAATGCTTATTTATCTTCCCTTACCACTTTGCGGCGTGGAATGGTCCCCATAGATGAGAAACGACATGAAATTATGAACAGCTGGGTTCATTATGTGATCGATAAGCCTCAGTTTGTGTTTGAGTTTTCAGTTTCAGTTTCGTACAGTTAATCCAGCTTGTTGGGATCCAGCTCGTTTGGAATCCTGCTAGTCGGCAATTGAACTGATGAGCTGGATCCAAAAACTTTTTTGGATCCAGCTATAGTCCATCTCATTTTTGGATCTTGCTCATTTGCCAACTAGCTAGATCCAAACATCAATCTAGCTTATTTGCCCACTAGCTGGATTCCACATGAGATGGAGTCCAATGAGCTGGATTAACCATTCGAAACTGAAACTGAAAACTCAAACACAAACTGAGGCGCACGGGATTCACTGTTCATTGAATACAGCCACGTAATTTGATACAAATAAGATTATGTTAAATTATTGTGTTTATGTAAACTGGTGAATAGATGTCAAAAAATATCAGCAAAATCTTTACTACAATAATACACAATTGCTACCAAGAGTCAATAATCTTAAATAGCCCTCATCTATAAACTTTAAATTGTGATAATTTTTAAAAATTGCATTCTATTTGTGTCAGATCTGACAGATCTGTCAGATTTGCTTATCGTGAAAAACGTGATTTAATGACCTGAGTTTTGCTTTGGTGGGGTGGTATATCGATATATTATCATTCCATATTTTGAGTGGCATTTAAGTGATTCCTGGTAATTTAGCAAGTGAGTTTCTTACATGTTAAAATCTGCCAGAAATTTCAACTGTTTAGACAACAGAATTCTGCTAATTTTCAAATTGAAAATCTCAAGTATTTATTACCAGGAGTAGCAACATTCGTTGAGTTCGTCACAAAGTTCAGATCTCATTAAATTTGGTACATTTACACTTTCAAAAGTTTGTATTTCAAAAAATCAAAATAAACGAAAAGTCCATTAAAGCACCTGATTCCAGCTCCAGCACAAGACAAAACATAAAACCACAACAGCCAAAGTCAGAGACACATTTCTTTTGGTTCTGTTCATTTTGTCCACCTGACTTAACCCAGAAACCTGAATTCAAAAAACAAGAAATGAACTTTCTGTTAAAACAATATCATACTTCCCTCTGCAAATAAAATATTTTAGAAATATCATTAACATGTTCCAAAGTTAAATCCAGCAAAAAGATAACTAAGTGATTCCTGGTAATTTAGCAAGTGAGTTTCTTACATGTTAAAATCTGCCAGAAATTTCAACTGTTTAGACAAC
>JBCAUG010232038.1:0-18772 GCA_038406175.1 Haplosyllis leylae | reverse complement strand
TTTCCAATCTTCCCCAGGGTAGAATGATCACGAAGAAATAGGTGGTGTGCAGTCTAAGCTTCCAATTTGGAGATACATGGAGGTTTGGCCAGAAAGAGAGAATTGGCTCACTTTCATGTGTTTTTACACCAAATGGAGCATTTTGTGGCCTATTTCGGATCTGGAGCTTGAAGCAGAGACTGTACACTTGCCACAGTGAATGTGCTAAACAGAATCAGTGGAAGATCATTAATTCTACTTACTACAAGTAACTTCTATTTTACAGAATGTTACTTCACAGTACAGTTTATGTAGTCTTAGACGGAAAATAGCCTAGCTGGCCACAACAAAGTTTCAAATGTCCAAGTTTTCCACAATGGGTACACCAAGCATCTTTCCCAATGCATCTTTGCATATGATGACCAATTAATTGTTCATTACAATGGTAACAAGTTTTAATGTATTTGCGTGTAGAACTAGAATTAGAATTAAAATTCTCCTTTGTGTTTCTCATTTTCCATTGTGTAACAGATTTCTTCAGATACTCAGATTTTAATCCATCTAACACACATAAAACGTTAAGCTACGAGATGTCAAAATAGATGCACACATTTTGTTGTCTGCTATGTTGTTGATCCGTTTCCTGCATGGCAAAGTTCCAAGTGTCATCTCGTCCTGGTTCCACTTTCTGCGGACGTCACGAACCCAGCACGACGTTCCAGATGCGACGTTAGCAACATATTTTCACACGGGTCACATTTTACGATTCAACCCTTCTTTTCGTGACGTCTTCAGGACAAAAATTAGGTGACTTCAAGACACAATGGGAACAGCTTGAACAGATTCATAACATTCAAAGTTCATCAGGAAGTTGTTTTATGATAGCATTCATTTTTATTTTTATTCACTTTTTTGCATTAGGGGGAGATCTAAATTTACAAAACAGTACTTGTAAAAGGAACTTAGATTTTCTATTGATTCAGAACTTTGTATCGGATCAAAGAATAATCACCAACTGATGCAGCCGCAGTCGTTGATCCTAAATTAACTAGTCTTTCAAATTTTGAGCGAGTCCGACAAAATGCAATTATTGAAGTAATTTCTCAAATTACTTTTATCTACAAGCTAAAGAAACTAAAAATGGATATAATTTTTGCTTGTTTGATCATATTCTATAATTTTACTTTTTCCATCCAATGTGAAGAAATTTTAACTAGTCCAGCACGGAATTTCTGGCGGAGTCCAGCATCCGTCTGTCTGTGAGCTTTTTCAGGCAATGGCAGAGTCTTTGATCGTACTTGTCGACGGTCGGTCCTGCCACGGTGGAACCTTGATGGACCGACCGTCGCCAAGTACGATCTTTGGGTTCACTCAGTAAATGTACACAGTGACATGTCTTGAACAATTTTAAAACCTAATATTTTCAAAAATTGTAAATGAGAAATAAAGAATGAATTCTGGTTATTTCAGTTTGATATTCTGGTAAAAATGCCATAAAATGGAACAGTAATTGTTGTTGAAAATTAGCATTGATCTGAATACGCGACGCGAGACTCCAATTATAATAATTAGTTTCTCAAAAGTTCAAGTCTGCCAGATTTAAATAAATCTAATGGAATATATTAGTTACGTGTTTATTATTATTACTGCTTAAAGGACTCCTATTCTAAATTGAAAAACTGTTTTATAAAACAAACACTCAAGGGATTTATCAAAAAACAAATGACATTTCTGTCAGATTTTGATGAATGAAAATTTTGAATGTGCTGGATCTGTCACCAGTTTATACAAATGATGAATGACCAGTGCGTGGGATATGAAACCATGAAACACCCATGTCTCGTACCACTTCACCACAGGTAACCCCAAACAGGACCGCAGTCCCGGAATGTGACCGCAATCAACAACTTGCTTCGGTTTCTCCCAAAGTTTCTGGTGGATGCACTTCGAGAAGAGGCGGTGCAAAGTGAGAGATAAAGTTGATTTCTTCGACTTGTCACATAAATTATGTCCCAAAAAAGTTGTAGTCGGGAGAAAAGCAAAATCATGTAATATTTTGTGGGCATAGTTAAAGGCTGGAGAAATATGGTGTCTAAAATTAAGAGTACTATTTCACAGTTTATTGTATACTTATTTTGTTTTGCTACAGTAAAACTTTAAAATATTCAATATTCAACCACAAAAGGTCAATAGTCTTGTGAATCTACCCTGCCTTAAGATAAAGTCAAATATCAGAGCCGAGCCGGAGTGGCCGAATGGTTTACAGCACTGTGCTTGCTGCACAGATGGTCATGGGTTTGAGTCCCAAACCCCCACTAATGCTTGTGGATATGTCTGCAAGTACGTGGATCAAAAAGCCTCAGCTGCCATGCTGACTTCTGTACAGTCAGCAGGTGTTGCACTAGAGGCGAATCTGAGGAGTAGTGCACATGCAAGGAATCAGACACAGAAAATCAGAAGTGCACAGGCAAGAAAGCGTGCAAGTGAGAAATCCACCCTGGCTTTGAAATCCAGAGCAGACGTCACCATAAGTCCAAAACAGGGGTATCAGTGGCCCCACGAAACGGACTTATGTCCTCCAATTTTTTTTTAAACCAAAAGGGTCAAGTATCAGATGTTTCTTTGACAATTTTTTGGTAATTTGTAGGAGAAAAACATTCCCGTGGAGAAATATTAATAAGATATCACACGTAAATGCGGAATTTAACGATCATATAACACAAACCAAAGATATATTAATTACCTAATTTGGTAAAATTTCACACTCTCTCCTTTTGTTTCAACCGGAACTGTCACCGAAAAAAGTTTGGCAATCAGCTGTTCACCGTGTGTCCCAAACAATGTACGAAAGGGATGACGCATTAGGGGGGATTCCCGGAAGCCCCTAAGGTTCCCATTGGATGGAATGCTGTGCGACTGTGTATAAAACTAATGGCAGAGACCTGTTGAAATCAGAACTGAGATTCAAGCTCGAAACTAAACAACATCAAACAAGCACTGGACTGAAATCTCTCTGACAGTCTTCACTACCGAGTTTTCATTTCACAATGAAGATTCAACTTCTGCTTGGAGTAGCAGTGCTGGCACTGGTGGTAAGTGGTTTGATTTAATTTTCATTGCACTTCAGAAAATAAAAAGTAAATGCACAAGGGCTATTTTTGGGTTTGATATTTGAATCAAACTATTTTCAATAAATACAATCCAGGAGCTCTTGATTATTTTTTTCGGAAGACATTAACAAAATTGAATGATTTCTATCACGTAGTTCTTGTGTATTTTATTCAACATAAGATTGGCCAATTCACGTGTAAAACTTTTTTTTTTAATTCGGAGAACACTGATATCCCTGTTTTGGACTTCTGGTGATTAATCCTTAGATTCACCTCCATTGTGACACCTGCTGATGGCAGCCAACCCTTTTTGATCCACATACTTGCAGATCATGTATCCACAAGCATTGGTGGGGGTTCAAACCCATGACTGTGCGGGCTGCAGTACAGTTCAGCACTGTAAACTATTTGGCCACTCCGGCTCGGTTTCACGTGTAAAATTTTGTTCTTTAATAGCTGGTCTCCACGGAGGGTCGAAGCTTTCCGAGACGAGGTGGCCGACACCACGGACATGAAGCAGGGCGTGGAGGCAGAAGGCGCATCCAACAAGCCTGTACCCTAGCCCCGGAATCGGGGGTGTGCTTCGCCAGAAAACAGGTGAGAATCTGATTTTTAATTTTTCGTGAATAACCAACAATACAAAAATGATACATCTGACAACCACTTATTTCCTTTATCTTGAATTACAGTCATTCACAGATTTGGAGTAATAAAGCGTGATATGCCACAGGTACACAGGCCAATCCTTCCTAAATTGAAAATACAAAAAAAAAATGACAAATATGGCAATATTGCCAATATTGTCAATGCTGATAATTCATGAAAAACTCCAATGAGACTAGACCTTTGCTGGAGTTTTTTTTTAAATGAGAAATGTTGACACATGAAATCTGTGAAAATATTTCAGTACGCATCAAAACTCCCACTAAATGTTTTCCTTTCAGTGTTGAATGTGCCAGATAAAAACAGTCCAGGATTTTGCCAACAGTTTATCGTTCGTCTGAATAATTCTTTCGCATTTGGCTAGAATTTCAGGATTTTAAGTGCAATTATTCAGTGTTGATCTTCTAAAAAGTATTAAATGACTGTTACTCTTCTAAAAAGAAATAAGATGAAAACAGACATGGTGACACCACTTTTATACTTTAGAAAAGTGGTAAAATAAAAAGATTTTGTTGAGAATAATTACATAAAATTGCACAATGGAAAATGCGTTTCGGCAAAGTAGTGAACAGGATATGCTGTCCCAAATAATGTGGTTATTGTGAATGAGATTTAAATTTAAAGTGTTCGCGATTGTACTGTCGAATTTCCGATCAATGATAGTAATGTAATGTGTTAAAGTTCAGAAACTATCAGAATTTACCAGGAAACCAAATACTGCTACACAAAATAAACATTGCATTGTATTTATTTGACGGCTACATTTGAAGATTTCTGTAGCATTGGGACACCGAAATTCCGCACAAACTGACTAAATCGATTGCTTGCTTCATACCTCTGCAGGCTGGGAAACATCAGACCACCAACTGGTTTGGTGTCTAATCCAATATTTTCTTTTCTGTTAACGTAATCAAAATATTAATATAACGTAAACATGTTTACAGATGTGGTTTTACAACTCAACGTCGGAGACCTGCCAGACTTTCACGTACGGTGGATGCGGCGGTAACAGAAACCGATTCTTTACGGAGGAGGGCTGCATGAGGCGCTGCAGTGGTAAGTTCATCATCTCTATTTTACATCCCTCCAGAATTAATTACCGCCATTTAACAGATTAAAAGTGATCTTTGTAATATGCATCACAGGATTAAGTGAGGTTGCATAAAAAAGGTATTTATAAAAAAAAAGTTCCCCAATGTGGTCTTGTACAGAAGGAATAAAACATTTCTGTTGGATAACGTCTATCAGTTTACCATACGGAGGCACTATCAATATTTGTCCAATGAAAAGAGGCAATTGATAGGAATAGTTAGTACAGTAATGTCTGACGAATTTGAGGACCAGCATTTGAAGAACAGTGATCTGATAGTATATCATGTATACGAAGTAGAAAATAAGCCCATTACTTTTACAAAGTTCATGATTTTTGACAATAAGTTATCAAGCATTAAATAGAAAAGAACTTCTCCTTTTTATGTGAAATTTGTTTGCGTTCATTGTTTTTTCTTCTTCGCTACCATTTTTTCTCGTTCATGTAGATCCCTGTACCAGGCCATTAGATCAGGGTGACGAGTGCACGGATGACTCTGAGCCAGATGCCTCTATCTGTTACTACTATGATTCAGAAGACAACTCTTGTAAGGAATTCGAGTACACAGGGTGTGGGGGCAACACGAACAGATTCAGATCTCTGAGGTACTGCGAAAGGCGTTGTGTGGACAGAGAAGAGGAGGATTCTGAAAGCAGTGAGTTATTGCCACAACAAATCTTTATATATTTCGAGAAGAAATTTATAATTACTTCAAGAAAGAACAACAAATGGCATTCAGGAAGTTAAGGAAACTATTGTAAGGAAGCCTTTAAAATCAACATAATTATTTTTAGGTGATGAGGACCTATTTGACTCTGACACAGAAAGTGATGATGATGATGAGGACTTATTTGGAGAAGATGAAGATGAAGAACCTTCTGATTCTGAAGAAAGAAGAAAACGACGATCTCATTCAAGGTAACTTCAACAATTGAATTTATCTATAATTCGTAATTTTCTGCCTAGTCCTGCCAGAATCCTGCCAGCATTGACATTTAGCAGAAAATAACGAGTTATGGAAAAACTCAAATGACATGCATCAGTTATCATTTGTTTACAGCTTTTTATTCCATAAGTAGCAATAGCCGTAACAAGAAATACTCTCAATCATTGAGGTCAATTCTGGTGTGAAATTTGTGTAATAATAATTATACATTTGACCTCTTGCAGAATTTCAAGGCCAAGATGTCAAGCAGCGATGTGCCGACTGCAATGTCTCTACGGACAAGAAGTGTACACAGATGGAAACGGATGTATCAAGTGAGTACTTCACAAGACTGCCACCAAAAACTAATAATATTTCATAAAAACCAAAACTAATAATACACAAGAGGAATTGCTTTATAATTTTTAATTAAAATGCAACCCAAAGCCTCTGCGTGTCCTGGATTAGTGCAAGGACATATGGTGGAGCCAATTGTAATTAAATAAACACACATAGGCTAATGAAATGAAAAGCATTTTGATTTCCCGTCTTTCTACGATGCCATCATATTTAATTCCTACTTTAGATGCAGATGTAAACAACCGAGATGTCCTGAAGTTCAAAGATGCGCCGTAGTTTGCGAACACGGTCACGTGATAGACCCCACCACCGGATGCGAGACCTGCGCCTGCAACGATGCTGACTCAGTAGATGATGATGACACTGACGTTCACCGCATTCCGGAACACTGCACTGGACGACCTATGTGTCTGATGTACTGTCACTATGGATTCCAGAAAGGAGAGGACGGCTGCCCCATCTGCAGATGTAATCGTCCCCCAACAGATGTGGAAGAACTCCCCAAGCACTGTCTAGGTAGAGTAATGTGCGCCATGCATTGTGAACATGGATTCCAGACAGGAGACGACGGTTGTCCGATCTGTCGCTGCAATGCTGCTCCCGTAGCTTTGGAAGTTTCAGCAGCAGGAGGTGGAGATGGGACAGAACCAGAAGTGAGAGGAATCCGCATCAGACCCAACAGATGCCCCTTGGTCAGATGCATGCTGGCGTGCCGTTATGGTTTCCAGAGAGGAGAAGATGGATGCCCCACGTGCAGCTGTAACCCGGCTCCTTTACCCACACCCATACCCGACAGATGTCCCAGATTTAGATGCCTGATAGCGTGCCAATATGGCTTCCAGACGGATGAGAGAGGATGTACCACATGTAGATGCAACCCTCCTCCTACTCCACTTCCCGAACTTTGCAGGAACAAACCCATGTGTAGAATGGCTTGCCCAAACGGCTTCGAGACCGATGAGAATGGTTGTCCCATTTGCCGTTGCAAACCCTCTATACCAGAACTACCCATGCCCTGCAGGAACAGGCCTATGTGTAGAATGGCTTGCCCCAATGGCTTCGAGACCGATGAGGACGGTTGTGCCATTTGCAGGTGTAAGCCCTCGGTACCAGAGCCTCCCAACTGTTCGCCCTGGATGTGCATGATGTGGTGCGAGCATGGGTTCCAGATCGGACCAGATGGGTGTGAAATCTGCCGGTGTAATCGTCCTCCTCGTATGGAATTGGAAGCTGCAGCTGCGGTCGGAACTGATTCCCTCATCCAACCGTTCTTTACACCTCAAGAAGGTACGAACATTTTTCATTACAGAAGAGAAAAGTTTGTAAAATCTCCTTTTAAAAATCTAGTCATCCAATGTGTTGCAAATGGAATTCCATGAATCGAAGCACATAGTTCATGCATGAAAGGCTTCACTACAGTCCTCATTAAAGCAAACGAAACAAGAAAGCCTTTCAGTCAAAGGCCAACCGCCCGCTTGACAATTCTGAGCGAGTAGCAAAAAGGCCACCCTGGCGCTTGACAATTGTAAGCAAATAGAATAAGGCCTGAATGGTGAACAGACAGACAAACTGAAAATATTACCTTCCCGTCGTACTACATATGCGGACGGTAATTAATAAAAGTTTCCTGAAGCGGAAACTATTTCAAAGTTTTGTGACATACCCTGTTGTTGAAAAATGAAGTTTGGTCCAATTTGCGAATTTGATATGATCTGAAGAAAACACAAATTGTTTATTTGTATTACATATTATTGAGTTTGTATATTACAATGAAATATCAATCCATTATTTCAATTTGAATTTACAGAAGTAGAAGAGGAAGAAGAAGAGGAGGAAATAGTGAGGATCATCAGAAGAAGGAGATGCCCCAGATTCAGGTGCCGTAGGAGGTGCCAGTACGGCTTCCAGAAGGACGAAAATGGTTGCGACAAGTGCGTTTGTAACGCTGCACCTCGTGTCGAGTTCCCTGAACAGTGCTCCGACAGGCCAGCCTGCTACAGGTAAGTTAATAGCAAATTCAAAGCTTATGCTGCGTTTACACTAACTGAACCGAGAACGAGACCATAGAGCAAAGGAATTTGGCACAGTAGCCAAATGACATCGGTATCAGTCTGGGTGTCTGTCTCTCTGTGTACAGTGTGGACAGTTCTACACATTCCTTTTCAACCCCATCTTTTCAGTCTCGGTCTTGGTATCTGTCTCGGTTTTATTATATCGGTATCAGCCAGTATATACGCCATTAGTTTGACAACTATTTCTCCGTTACTCTCAATATAGAAATGCCAATGCCAACTTTGTGTATTTCGAAAAGAATTCTATTATTCCTAAGCTCGTGAAAATGCTGAGATAAATATGAATTGATCTTTAGTTAAACATAAAGTTGATCGTGTACTTTCAGGCGTTGTCCCAATGGTTTTGAGGTGGATGATGAAGGATGCCCCCTGTGTCGCTGTGCACGGGCGGAGACACGAACCACCCGCTCCGCACCCGCCCCAACGTGCCCGCCCAGGATTGCCTGTTTATCCGTTTGCGACTACGGTAGAGTGAAGGACGAGAACGGGTGCGACACGTGCGACTGTCTTCCCGGACCCGACCGTGATCTTCCCGAACTAATTCCACTCAAAGGTTGCCCGAGCTACCGCTGTCTACGTCATTGCGAATTCGGATCTGTCCCGGATGAGAACGGGTGTGATACCTGTAATTGTCGTCCCGCACCTCAGAAGTGTCCTTTCTTATACTGCTTTATACCCTGTCTTCATGGGTCCATCCCAGATGAGAACGGATGTGAGACGTGTAACTGTCTTCCTGAACCAACAAGAGAAAGTGAAGAGGTATGCTATGGAAATTTGAGTACTTCAATAATAAGAAACTGCCCTTTACAAGCATTGGAATTTTAACTATTTCAAGGCATATACAGTTTGATAACTTAATGAATGTAGTCTATTATAACTATGATTTTGGGTCATTGAATAAACAATACTTGAACACGTTGCCATAGTGATGACATCCTGCTTTGACTCGGATTTTGCCTCACAAATGAAGTTGACCAAACTTCCCTTAATTCATTGTTCCGTCAAAAATCAATGCTTTATATATTTTTCAGCCCTATCTTTTAACAACTTTGTTCCATGTTCCAAAATAAAACATTCTTTCTGCATGTTCACAAAACTTTATCAAGTTGATTATTTATATTTAGATTGAAGAATCAGCAGAGGAATTACCAGATACCACACCCTCCACAAACCCTGACTGTCCCGTTCAGCTGTACTGTCTGATTCCATGTCCAGGGGGACGTTATAAGTACGACCGTTACGGGTGTCAGACCTGCGAGTGTCTTAACATCTGTAGACCTATCAGGTAGCTGGAAATTTTTCATTTATCTAAGTAAATATAAGGACCTATTCACACCAAGCGAAAGTGCAAGCCAAAGCGGAAAAGATCAATGAACAATAGAGAAAGATCAAAGCATAAGCTTCAAGCATAAAAGAAAATTTTCACTATCACTCGGTCTCAACAGAAATTAAAACTAGAAATCTAAATGGCATGGATGGCAATTTAAACAAAGAAATGTGCTGTTCAGTACAGAATATTTTTGCTTCTGGAAACTTCAATGAATTTCATTTCATTTTATGGGGACTCTGGATAAACGTTCCTCTTCTTTATCCAAAAGACGGACTGCATTTAGTTACTTCAGATCACATTAGTGATTGGTCACGTGGTATTGAAACAAGAAATCAACGTACAAAGATTTCAATCGTATTGCAAACACTTTAAGACTATAGAGTATGAGGCGGCCAGATCAAAAAATAAAACTCAAATTCATGAAATGAAATGGGCTATAGTAAAAATTTAAGCACGAAAGTAATTAGAAAAATATTAAATAAAAATGTAAAACAAATCGCACTACTGTATACGAACTGCAATAAAATTCGTGTTAAAAACAAAAAAAACATTAGTGATTGGTACCAGCTATCTGTGCATTACAAAAAATAATTATAATAATAATTAAATTATGCCTTCTCCTCAGGTGCCCGATGGTTCACAACTGTCCGTTCGGCCGCCAGCGTGACGAAAACGGATGTGAAACATGTCAGTGTCGCAACTTCAACCCTGCACCAGCAGCGCCCTCTGGGGAAGAAACGTCCGCCGTGAGAGGAGTGGTCCACGCAGTTGCGGGTGGCTCCGATGACGGTTACGTCCGTGTAAGGCGTGGGGCCGGTGTTGTAGATGGGGGCGGTGAGTAGCCTTTCTTGCTTTAATTGAAAATGAAGAATACTATGAGTCGCATTCAAGTACAAATTAAGCAGTTTTTCCTTTATCGTTCTTGTCTTAATTCATCCTAAAATGAAATTAAACTTCAATTTTTCGAAGACATGAAACTGCTTTGGAAGCAGATAATAATATCAAAAAGGAAATCATCTTCGTCAATTCGCAAGCTTCTTTTCCATCACTATCAAGAAAAAATCCAACAATGTGATTTTCTTTTGTCCATTTCAGACGTGTGCCGCCAGCCATTGGTAGTAGGCCCATGCTTCGCAGCGATTCCACGCTTTTACTACAACGACGGCACTGGAAAGTGTGAAATGTTCAGATACGGGGGTTGCCGTGGCAACGGAAACAACTTCCGTACTGGCGAAGAGTGTCGAAGAAGATGTGAGACGTCGTAAAGATGAAATGGCTTTCTTTTCGAACATTAACAATCACTTGAAAACAAAATGTTTTTTTAAAGGATTTTGTTTTGCTGGTTATAGTTTGTAGTGCAAATGTGGTAGTGCGAATGGTTTTTACACCAGGAGTGTGTAAGTTTTTATACTTGAAGACCAGACCAAAGAAATGCTTTTGGGCACTTTCAGTGCCAAGAAAGCGCATTATTGCGTGCACCCCACCTTTACTATAGTCTAAAATGTACTCGGTAGAACGTGTATGTTTTACAAAAAATGTACTCAGTAGAATATGTGAAATTGAATGTGTCCCTGTATATTTAACTGCTACGTTCACAGCTAACAGATTAGTGCTGGGCATTGCTTTTTTGTGAAAAATGTAACTGCATTCTACAATGCTTCCTCAACGTAGTTTTCATCTGTGCGAAGAATTCTTCTTCTTTTTTCTGATTTCGTTTGAAATCCGGCTGCAGTATTTGAATGTGCTTTCTAACGGATGTGTGAGAAATAGACATGTCAGTATTTCTTTTTGAGCAGAAGTATGTTCACGCTTTTTCCATTATGACTTGTAATATTGCTTGCTACTGAGAAAGCCGTTGCCTCCCGTCAACAACTTACATTGTTTGCATTATCTGTGTTTTTGTGCATCAAATGTCTTACAGTTTTATGAACATTGTCTGCATTGTCTATGTCTTGTGCATAAATTGTCTAAAGTGAACATTGTCTACATTGTCTATGTTTTTGAGCATCAATTGTCTATAGTGTTATAATTACATATCAGTATTTCAATGTGTGAAAGTGAGTGAGCCACCCACAGCGCACTGCCACTCATCTTGCTTCCACTGTTTTTATTTCACTTTATTATTCTCATTGTATGAATTAACCCAAAAAAACTAATATGTAACAGGATTATGTGCCAAAGGTGAAGGGATTTCACTTTAAGATTATCATTATATATGATAATCTTAACCTTAATAACTAACAACTAATAGGATTATGTGCCAAAGGTGAAGGGTTCTTAAAGTATACACTGTACGTGAATTTACTTAGCATATCTCTTGTTAGTTCGTCAATATTTCAGTCTGTGTAATGATGTATTTGTTATTATGTCAATGTTTCAGTCTGTGTATGATGTGTAGTCTATGTTTCAGTCTGTGTATGATGTGTAGTCTATGTGTTATGTCCTCCAAATGCATTGGCGGATCTCAGGGGGTCACCAGGAACGCGCCCCCGCCCCTGGGTCCAAATTGTTTCATTTTCATGCATTTTGTGGGGGAAATTGACCAAAATAATAGGTTGGCGCCCTCACCTTTGTAGTTGGCGCCCACACCTCTGAGAAATCCTGGATCCGCCACTGAAATGTGTAGTGTTTGTGTTGCATTCTCCAAATGAGTGAGGAAAGGCATCTTCGAAATAAGTACAGGCATTTTCAAAAGGGCGTGGTCTGTGTTTTACATCTTCCAAACTAATGAAATCACTGTCTTTAACAAACTTAATATTTTTGACATCATAATTTTATATACTTTTGTATTTTTAAATAAAAATAAATATTTCATCTTTTAACAAATACTTTGGTTTTATTTTGCGTTTTAAACAAGAATCGAAACTTGCGCTTGAGACAAAGTCACTGAAATTATCTTAGCCCTAAGGGCTCGTTCCCACTTGACAACGACGATGCATATTTTTGTCGTCAGGAACGGGTGCTGCACCCATTTCTGAAATGGGTTGGATAGTTACCAATGAGACCATTCACACTTAACGACAAGAAAATGACGTCGTTGTCGCCAAGTTGGAACGGGCCCTTACTTTCTTCCAACTAAGGACCTGTTCACACATAGTGAATGAATCTCATCGCTTGCTATCCGTTAGGTTAAGGTTTACTGATGATCTCCATATACGAGACCATTTATTGTCACGACAAAAAAGGTGTGTCTGGAACCAAGCATTTTAGTTGTTCTAACCCCATTTTTAAACCCTAAAGAGGAAAAGAAAAATTCATTGTGATCCCAAATACGTATATATATATTAGTAATGTCGCATGAAGGATCGACAGTGTTTCTCAAATGTCCATGGAAGTTCAGCATTTATTCCTAAGCTTGTAAACAAGATGACATTTCATGACAAAGCTATAAAAAGTTCGTACGCATCGTCGTCAGTACAGACAGACATTGGCCATATCAGTTACATATCATGCACAGTGAGTACAAAAGTTTTTATTATCTACGCTTCCGATCTTATTTCACAGTGTGGCAGTGAAGGTTTCACTGACTTTTACAATTCCTATTTTATTTCATAGTGTAGTAGCGAAGGTTTCACTGATTTTTGCGCCTCCGATCTTTTTTCACAGTGTAGCAGTATATCAAAGGGACCTGGTCCGTCTTCCAGCTCCTCTTTGCTCTCATGACATGAAATGTCAATTTTCGCATCCTCAGCCACATCTCTTCTGGAAGCTTCCATCATTCTGAGCTCGTTCATGTGGTTAGCTGCTGCCTTTTGCATACAACCCATTCTCTGGTAGGTTGCGGGATTATCCAAGGAGTCAGCTGTTTCAGCTAAAATTGCCAAATTTGAGACAGTGGGATCCTCTACCATTTGATTTAAGGACAGGCGCTTCCTCTTGACAGCAGGAGTTTTACTTTCAGATGGAATGTCTGAACCAGAAGCAGTGTCTTGCTTCTCCTTGTGACGCTTCCACTTTTCATGCTGACTATGCTTGTATTGTAGCCATTATTTGTGGGTGTGGGGACCTTGAAGGGGTTGATTGGTACCGCTACCACTTCTGCATTCCTAGTACTCCTTCCTGGTACTAATGGAAGAATTTTACCATGTTCAAGAGTAATAGTGAATGATTTTTGTCAAAGGATGACAATCCAGACACATACAAACCACCAAAATAAATTACTTGGGCAATCTTTGACAAATAACATGGCAGAAAATCAAATTTAATCCCAGGATGTACAGTACTATCAAAATAGGTTTTACCCTCTTGGTTGCTGGCAACAACCCCACAATTGCCTTCTGTAACCTGCTGTATTTCTGGGGGAGAAGGTGGGAAAAATGTTATCCCATCCTTATTTGGTAAGTTCAATAGCTTGCAAATTTCAGAATCAGAGTCATTGGATAACTCTTTAGTTTTACTTGCAGTTCTATTTGCAGATTCAAATTCACGGACTTCCTGCATTGCCAGCTCCTGTGCAAGTTTGCGGTCCTCATCCTCTTGCATCTTCTTCTGCATAGCATTTTCAGCTACTCTATCAAAGTCATTCATATTTACAGCCAAAGTGTCAGTGTCATGTTCTCCTTCAGGAAGATTTATAAGGTCCTCCATTGTTACCCTTGCACCTGTTTGGTCTACAACATCAACATTGTCAAATTGTCTGAATGCATCATTGTTCGTGTCAAATAAAGTGCCCAGTTTGTCCATGAATTTCCCTGAGTTTGGATTCCCAGGAACAAATGGTGAAGAGGGCATACTGGGAAGAGATAAAGTGGAATCATCTGCCAAGGCAGATCTCATACAATCAATAGTGGCTTCTAAATCTTTGAACTCCCACTCTTCTTTATCATCCACTGTATCTGTTTCTGAAGTGGACAATGATTCATCAACTGCTCCTGAAGAGGACAATGATTTTAATTGATTATCTGGCAACACATCCGTCAATTCTCCATCATTACTGTCCAGAAATATATTTTGATCAAATTCCCCAATACTTCTTTCTTGTTCCAATAACTCATCATACATAGAATCCTCAGTAATGAGGTTGGAATCCAATGACTCCTCATCAGAACTTTGATCAGTTAAATCAATGAACTGGGGTTCTATTTTTCTGCTTTTTTGGGCCTCTACTTTTACTGTTGGGGTAACAACTGGATCAAATTTAACTACATCTCCACTTTTCTCTTACCATGCCAGCAGGATATTCTGTGTTGGGTTTTGATGTTGCATGGGTTGAACTGCATTAACCATTGGCCTTAGTTGTTGCGCAGTCAAATTTGGTTGCTGAAAGGGGGGAGTAGGCTGTTTCACTGGAATGTTCTGACCAGACAGTGGTGATGGCAAACTTATCAAAATACTCCCATCTGGATTCAAAACACCAGTCAAAGTAGGTGTGTGGACTACAGATCCCCCTGATTGCAGTGTTGATGACATTTGCAACACTCTTGGCAATGGTGCCTGACGTAATGTTACTACTTTGCTTTCTTTTAGTTTAACAGCAGTAGTTGATTTCACAGTACTTGATTTTACAGTACATGCATTCATTGCTGTGGTTGTTGTGGTTGATTGCAAAGTACTCGAAGTGACAGTACCTGCATTAGTGGCTGCGATGGCGGGCTGCAGAGCTATGAAGTTGCAATCGTTGGATCCTCTGCTTGGCACTGGTGTGAAGAACTCTCTAGGAACTTCAGGGAAGAAAGGGCTTCGAGTGTTTGGGCTTGTTTCACAGTATGGCAGCAGTTTTACGCTTCTGATCTTGTTTCGCAGTGTGGCAGCGGAGGTTTCACTGACTTTTACACTCAATGGAAGTGTTATGTGTTGTTCTTAAAAGTGGATTAATTTCTACGAACTACCAGCCAAAGGATTCAATATTTCCACTGAATTCCCTAAATTCTTAAATTGCGTAAAGCACAGCTGGTATTTGATGTTGTGATAAAAGAAGTTTTTCCATTGACAAATTTAAAAGAACTCTGTGCTCTGAAAGAAAGAAATTGAAGTCTTTTGCATAACTATGATAAAACTGTCCTGGTCCTGGCCAGGGGGAGGGGCGGGAGTATCCTGTCCTGGTCCTGGCTGGGGGGAGGGGTTGTCCTGGGAGGTACCCTGTCGTGGTCCTGCCCAGGCGAAGGGCAGGAAGGGATTGGGTGGGGGGAGGGGCTACCCTGTCCTGGTGCTGGCTGAGGGAGGGGCTGGAGGGTAGGGCAGGGCAGGGGGTTCCCTGTCCTGGTCCTGGCCAAGGGAGGGCCGAAGTGGGTCGGGTGGGGATACCCTGTCCTGGTCCTGGCCAGGGTACCACACCTGTGAAAACAGTATCCTCCATCATACTTCGTACGCAGGCCGAGTTAAATTTTAGAAACAAAATCTCATTCATAAGGTGAATCTTGAAAAAGAAGAAACAAAAATGAATGGACCAGGAAACTTTTCACATATTTCCCTGGAACATTTGCTTAATGTTTAATCGTACCCCATGAATCTTCCCTGGCTATTCCAATTTTGACATACTCTTAAATAATCAACATCCGAGCAGGAAATAATGTCAATTTTGTTCAGCTCAGCTTCAAATACAGAGATAATTGCACATACATTCTTGAATCTGCACCCTCCCCGTGTCTGTGGAACAATCCTTTGTCACCATAATTTATGGCATAATATCATGATTCAATGTTTCTTTGAGACCATTTTTTATTGCATCAAATGATTCAATGACATTTTGAAAAGTCCTTTGTACACAGTCAGTTGGAGAAATACGCCCATTGACGCAATGTTATTTTAGGAATCATAAAAGCTCATTATAATATTATGAAAACTAGGCCATCTAATGTTAATTGTGGGAATGTCAATGCAATTGCAATGGAGCCAATTCATGTGTGACTGGTACAAAGGTGCCATCATCGCGAATTTATGATTCTTTTCATTTCTTCTTCTGCGTCTGACACGAAGGAACTTTTGCGAAACAAAACGTGGATCCCAACGTGTGTGAATACGATGCCTTTTTCTCTGAAACAGAATTTTTTCCTCCATTGAAGTTGGAAAGAAAAAATTTTGAAACTTAGATTTTGAGTGAGATCATTGTATTGCTTTTACTGACGATTAGTATAAGAATCCATAAGAATCTATTAATAAGGTTGTACCATAGGACAGAACTTCCTGAGCTGTCGAGGTCGACAAATGTGGTTTAATCATTTGCCAACGGAAAGATCTTGAAGCCATCATGGACACATGATTTAATTGATCAGTTTCCATGTGTGTGCAAACGCGTCCATGCAAATGTTGGAGCCCGTTGACCAGTCTGTTCTGGTAGACAATAGACTTTTTCACGATAACATTAAATTTTACATTTTAAGCCAATAGCCTTTTTCACGATAACATTAAATTTTACATTTTAAGCCAGAATTTACGTCAGGTTCTAGAAATGTGCTGAGTCCAAAAAGTGAAATGGCGCATGAAACATATTTCAGTTAAATGTCTGCCAAGAAGCAACTTCTAAACCAGTTACGGTCAGTGTAGTGAGTTCCTACTTTATTTTTTGCTAAAACTTTTTAAAACCCGTCGATGTAAATCAAGTCTTAAAATGTAAATTTGATCTTATCGTGAAAAATTCGATTCAGAAAATTGGTTTGTTATGCCTTTTATTGTCTTTGAATCAGATCGATTCAGGTTTATCCTATCATTTTCATTTCACCGCACGATGACAGTACTGGTGGGACATCTTGTGGATACTGACCTTCACACGCCACCCAGCAGTGCATGTTTAAATCAATACACATCACCACGGACTGACCCCTTTCACATCATTTCATGGCAAATACAAAAAGTTTTATTTATGTGTCAAATGTTGTCACACTTTGTGTCTGTTGACTCGTATCAACATCGAAGGTCATGACGTTTTGTATTTGACTTCCTAAAATTTAATTTATGCCAACATGTTTTTAATTTAAACTTTTTCATCTGTACATGTGAATATATCTTACTTTTGCAGTCCACAGATGAATGAATCCACATAAATGTGTAAAATCTCTGTTATGCGGATGAACAATATGAAAATATTCAACTTTATGTTTTCAAAAATAGAAATACACGGTGTGACCCTTTTGCACTTGTTGTACCTGGTTCCCCAGTCTACTAGACAGGAGAAATGGGTACCAGTTGCTGCTGCCTACATGACAGCTCTGTGAGCTGTCATGTCAGAAGGGATGTGTTGACCCCTACGGATGCAGGTTGGACACGACTTTTCGTGTCTGTCGTGCATGTGTCATACCCCTCCCCAGACCTATAAAAGTGGCTGCCCGAAATGGTGAGTCTGATTTGGTTGGCCTCACATCCAACAGGCTCTAACTAGGAGTCGTCTACCCTCCAAGATCCCTTGTCGCGACATTCTTCCTGAGTGGCGAACTTGTCACTCCCTGCTGAGGTCTACAGAAATATCTTGGGTTGTCATTAATTATTTGTTTGTCATTGCCACTTGTCATATGCGACAAGTGATTATCCGTTGTTACTGACAAATCATACGTGTCATCGGATTTGCTGAACCCAACCCCATACAACTGGTAATTCCGTATCCCCATTGCCATGGCCTAAGAGCCTCGTGCATAGAGGTGTTTGAGTAACCCTGGAATGTGAACCACTGCCGCTTGTCAAGTGACTAGTGATGCTGCACCAGTCTAGATAAATCTGTCGCAATGCAACTAACAGCCCTGCTAGGTTAGAATTGCACACACATCGTGTACCGAGAGTTGTCAATGCAAGGGATATTGACCCATAGTTATCCCTGGTTCCACAATTCTTCCCCACCCTGCATCACAAATGTCGTGTGCGACACACGACATATATCTTATTTTTGCAATCTAGAAATTCACAAAAATGTCCATCATACTGATGAAAAATATGAAAATATTCAACTTTACACTTTCAAAAATAGCCCTGTGATGGGCTGAGGTGGTTTAATGCAATTCCCACCATAGTCAAGAATATCTGTTTCTGTGTTTTTGCACAGCATGCCAGATCAGCAGCTTGTGCAATACACAAACTTCGTGCATGATCATGGTAAAGTATAGGCTATTTTTAGACACAATATTTTCAGTTCTTCCACCAAGCTTACAACTATTATCTTCACTTTAGCAAAAGTGGGTATGGCACCTCCAACAAGTTTTAGATCTAGATCTATGGCCACAGCTTAGATCTAGATCTATGGCTGCCGCTTAGATCTAGATCTACAGCCAGGATTAGATCTAGATCTAAAGCCACAGATTAGATCTAGATCTATGGCTA
>JBCAUG010231929.1:0-18776 GCA_038406175.1 Haplosyllis leylae | reverse complement strand
GGACTGAGTACCCCCCTCCCCTGTGGACTGACAAACACCTGTGAAACTATTACCTCCTCTCGTACTACGTACACGGTCGGTAATAAAACAGTTATCTTGGCAACTGTTGAACTATTCTGACGGATCAATCAGCATTTCTTCTGTATGAATTTTACTTGTTCACGACCTGAATACTAACGGCCGTAAGAGAAATAATTCCCAAGGTAAATTACTTTCTGTGTGCAAACAATAAATTTGGATTGACCAAGAAAACAGAAATACAGATACATTATGACTAATAAAACAGACGTCCTTCTCCTTGCAGAAAAACACATTTTTATCATCTCTTTTGAAAGTGTGTCAAACACCCTCAACTTCCGTTTCCCATTCATTGAAATTGACAGTGTTCAGCATTCTCACAAACTATTAAAACACGAACCATATAGATTTTCCTATCGGAATCATCAATCCCTCTTGTCTCCGTATCCTCCTTCCAAAAAGCATGCCACTACACAAGGGCAACATTCTCGCACCATGTCCCTCGACCCTGATGAATAGTCAATAGCGTAAACATGCGTTGCCAAGGGCTATGGCAAAGGCCTGTGCCTGTGGGCCAACAAAACAGGCTGGAAATTGACACCTCCAAACGCTTTCAATGCTCATAATCTGTCATAATCGACTGTCATGAAACCCACTTCCCCTCCCCCTTAACCTTTTTCTACGCTAGCGCAAAGAATTGAGTGCTTTGAAGCTGGTTTTCCTTATGAAAAGCATAGTAGAACTGTGGACCATTGGCGAAACTGAAATCTTTCGAAAAGCGGAGCAGATCCATGACGATGATTAGAGTTAATGTAGTATTTGGTAAAAATTTCTTTTCTCATCCAGTTTTATCATCAAAATGACTAACCCAATTATATTTTTAACTTCTCCACTTTTCTGTTCAATCTTAACCAAATATTAAAAAGGTAAACGGATGTCAGGCGCAGCAGGGGAACCTGGAAGCCGGGCGCCTCTGTTGCTATACAAGGGCGCCTCCACTTAATCACTCTCACCCCGGACCCTGCCGAGCGGACAGGGTTTCTATCGTTTAATTTTTTTTTTGTGGCAGAAGCTGCTCAAGTGGGAGCCGCATCATAATTGTAATTTTGAAAACAGCTGAGTGTTACCTTTTCTACCTTAAAATGAGTAAGATCAGACAATGCAATTCATTTCTCTTTTCCATTTTTCGCAATAAGTGTCGTCATAAAAATATTTTATTTCGGAAACAGAACCGTGCTCAACAAATATTTCCAAGAATACTTTCGGCCTAAAATGACGCCCATTCGCCAAATCTTAAAAGCTCTGAAAAAGATCATTCTGAAATTGACATCATTACAAATACTTGCAAAACAGCTTTGATATGATACTCTTCAACGAAACAATCATAAGAACGTTTAGAACTGAAGCCCGAATATAACTTGTCGCAAATATTCACAATAATGTCAGCCATTAGATCTAATTGAAACATGTCAGCTGCACCTTGAGTCCATAAACATTGAACATTGTGACACTGACCATGTCTGCACGAACAAGAGAGAGGCTGAATTTATGGCAAATAATATTCACAATTTCATACTGCAAATCCCCTCGATCATGCCCTGTCCGGCCGGCTGGGCCCAAATTACGATTGTATGCATATTGTTGTTGGGCAGTAACCGGGGAGTCCGGAGGAGATACGGACTTAATCCGGCATCCAGTTTGCATCCAGTTTGATTTATGGTTATGACGGACACAATATCACCATGCGGTGACGGTGGTGTGAAAATTACATGGATAGAACCGACTGAAGGAAGGAGGGAGGCACTGTGAAGCTATGGGTTCAGGGATGCAAGTGTCAAGGAAAGGGAGTAATATTCAGTAGATATGTTGTAATCCTGATGATCTGGAGAGGGATGAACATTTCGAAGAAGAGTCCTGATGGTGATTATGACAACAACCCTGCCCTGCTGACCGACTTTTTAGCACCCAGACCTAATTGGTAGAATCTAAATAAAGTGAAGTTCTTTCATTTAAACAAAACGTCTGTTTAATGTACGTTAATAAATTAATGGTATCGGGAACAACAAGTTACTGATCATTTTCTGCAGAGAACAGTGGTGGTAAATTTGTCCTGAAACTCGATTGGTCCTGTGTAATGTTTTCATTAAAATCTTAAGAAATTAAAAACTGCAGCTTCTGATTCAAGTGACTGAAAACTTTCGATTATTCTGTGTCAGTCGACACCAACGCGAGCACTCTTCCCCCGACCCCAGGGGGTTCGTAGGGGTTAAAAGCCAGCCAAATCAATTTGGCCAAATTACTGGCCACATACTCAAGAGCTTCTCAATGAAAAGCCTCTTATATCCCGTTCGGTCAGGCGGGGTCAGCACATGGACCATATATCACGACATGTTTCCATACACTTTGATGAAAAAATTATGCATCCAAACATTTCTTCGGTCGCACAATGTCATTCTCAGATCATCCTGGACATAAATGGAAACAATTCTCAACATGGTAACACATTTTGGTTCTTAACATTGACAGTTATGGTGCACCTCCATTTTTGGGTTGCTCTACAAAGTACGTGAGAATTTTTTTAAATCCCAGTTTTATTGTCAATAATCTTTTGACATTAGGTGTCATCATTTATCTCAGTCAACTGTACTTTTTTTAACTTTCAGTTTCAATTTTAAAAAAAAGTTTGCACCAAAAGACTCTTGTGATTCAAAGAACCACAAAGTAATAGGGGGCTTTCTTTCAGTTTCTGGTTTGTATATTTATAATTTATTGTTTATAGAGATGAAAGGCCATTAGTAATTTATAGATTGAGATAACTTTATGATATTTTAATCGTAAAAAAAACTTTGTTCTCTTATCGGGTATTAATCTAGTGGAATGGTGTCACGTACCTATTAGTAGTTAAAACTGAAACTAAAGATCACACACATATGCTGTAAATAATTTAAATTGAATAGCTTTTGCACACTTTTAGCTGACGATAATTTATAGCGTGAAACATATTGCTATCACTTTGTATGCACCGCCGGTCGTACTGAACTGTCTTGAAACCCGTAAATTTAGTGGAAAATGGCAAAATTGAAAGCCTCGATGGTCCAGAGAATCTAGCATTATCAGTCATTAATGGTAACCGATACGACCATATAAAACTTGATTCACTGACCATTTTCTGCGCTGCGGGAGCCACAAATGGTTCGAAAATGTCCAGTTATTAAGGGAGTCTTCTAACTAATTAGATTCAATTTTAGCTCCCATAGAAAACATTACTGGTCCATAATGAGCACATTGAAGCTCCCAATCTAGTCAGATTCAGCCGTGTATAAATCGCGATGGGAGTCTTTTCGGCATTAATAAAGGTTGTTTTAGCAAATGACCCGAGAGATAAACATAATCTGTTCAGTTGTTACCCTTTTCTCCTTGAGAAACCTTCCCAAAATAATGCTTAATACTTTTAAAATGTTCATTTTGCAACTAAAAGGATACAGGGCTACGCTTTGGAAATGTTTCTTCAGTCTGCATGAAATTCTGAGCAGGGGCATCTTGTAAAACAGTCTAATTAATCTGTTAATTTTTAGAACATTCAACATGTTAAATTTACTTAAAATTATCACCAACCAGATTTTCAGGACTTTGTAAAAGCTTTCTTGTGCTTTGAATTACACAAGCAATCTAAGTGTCAGTTTAATTCTTTTTATATTGAGGAAGATCCATCGGTCCTAATAAACAAGAGTTCTTGTGTCATTCTTGTCATACTTTCATCGCAGAGACTAAGACCGACTAATTCAGCTTCGTCCAACCCAATAACATATGGTGAAACTGGGGATATGTTCACTTGTTTATTTATTCCGATCAGGCCGAACCAATTGCTTAACACTTCAAGTATTAAGTAAGGCAATGAGAGGCAAATCAAGAACACAATGACCAACACTTTCCATTGTAAATTGGCGACCATTTCTTAATTGAGTTATTTGGGATTGGAGCTGGGGAGGAGGGAAGTAGTTGGACTTATTTGGAAGGCATATGGTGGTTTCATTATTAACTGAAGGTGATTGGGTGGTCCTGCAATTTGAGTCTCCTGCTGTGACCGATGGAAGAGAAACTGACTAGTGACAGTTATGCATATGACCCTTTGCTAATTGCAGTAATCAAATGTTTTGTGCAATTAAGAATTCATAGCCTTTAAGAAAACTTTCCAAAGCAAATCTACTTTGCATGAGGGTCGTTTTGACTGTGCTTAGCCACGAGTCTTCTTCAGATATCCAGAATATTGCTGGTATCTCTTCCATTAAAACATCTTAGAGCAAACATTGAAAATGATATGAACTTTGTCTCCGCACGGAATCAACTGCTGTACAGCCACATAAGGTGCTACTTTACAAGATATACAAATTATTAAGTAAGAATTTTCTTCAGCCAGCCCAGAACTAAATGTTTTACTTCACAAATATCACATAGCTAATCCACTGCCTATCAGCTGTTGCCTTATCATCAGTATTCGTCGCCCGTCCGTTCGTGTGGCAGTCAGTCCGTTCTACCATCGAGCCATTCATGAGTAACACAGTAATAATACACATGATCAGTACGTGTGGCGCGAGACAGTAATGCGCATTTGATGGTTGTGATATGATGAATGACGGGGCCACCCTGGCAGTATTGCGCCTTTACGACAATAACCAACCTTCCCCAGCTACCCGGCTCAATATCCAGTTACTTGTCCTCCTGAAACGACCATCGGAACTTCCCTCCTCGGACTCGAAAAGTGCGGAGAATGATATTATAATTGCCAATTCTTCTGAAAGATACCATTTATTGTCATTATGCAAATTACACTGAATGGATTTACCATATTGGGATGTTATCTTAACCGAACCCGTACATTTTTTACGTGAAAATGGATTCATTATCCATGATGAAATTTGTGCCGGAGATAAGAACAAGTTCGTATGTGTAATATGGCCGCAACCAAATTCGTAATTGTATATAAGCTTTCAAAAATCGTACTATGAACCACAAGGGATGTTTGACCAAATAGAACAATTTCTTTTGAACCATTAATGTCTAAAGTGGTACTACGTTTAGACTTCCGAGAATATCACTCCAATGTTAAATTACAGCCGTGTGCGCAGAGTGACAAGAGTGTTAAGTCGCAATGACCCTTCCATGTAAAATCAACTCCTGTACAGGACAGTCATTATTGGCTTTTAATGATCAATGATTGCTAATGAGGTCTGTGAAGACTGGGGACTAGTGCCTCCTATTGTTGTTGAAGTAAATAGAGCCATAATCAAGTGACAGGATACATTGTTCCCCGTGTTTTTCCGCAATTCGCATTTGCAGCTTCAACGCTGATAGTATTGACTTCACTAGTCAGCTCTTGGCCGTATTTTAGAATGTACTAATTAAAGAAACTGATAGTAATTAAAGTTCCTATCGTGTAAGAGCCTGCTCTCAATGAAACATGATCGAAGGAAGGAATTGCAATAATGTCATTAATAACGCAAATCACCAAAAAGACAAGACTCTCTTTTGAAATCTTACAGAACTTGAAACCACCAGCTAATTCCTGTGAATCAGAGGAGGAAGAAAATAAGAAAACAACTCTTCATTGTATATGGCCATCCCTTTTTAACAATGGGACATATGATGACGTTTATTTTCCAAGGTTAAGCAGAAATTATTTACTTGGTGATCGAATGGATTGTTCCCTAATAGAATAATCAATGTCCGGTTCCAATTTAATTACAGTATTCATTAAGCACTGCCCCAGCATATGGCAGTTCTATAAATTGACAATTTGCCTGGTAAGAATCAAGTGTAACCCAGAACGGGATTTGCACCACGATGGTTCTTGCACAATCGCAGTCTCCCTTGAGGAAACAGAAGAACATGGTCAGATGTCAGCAGTGTCTCAAGTGCTTTTAGAGTTCTTATTTTTCATCTTTCATAGATTGTCTTGGTGTATTATTTACTGAAAACGTTAAGGAATCTGACAATCACCTTATTTGAAACTAGACTCCTTCGTTTCTTTATATTTTGAATATCATTGCTGACGCATCGAGTCAGCTTATTTGACGTTTTCTACATGGCACAGTAAAATGTACTAAATTTGAATCTTTCTTATTATAAGCTGTCATTCAATACAAGCACCTCTGACATTGGTTTAGAAGGAACAGGGGCTCAAACACTTCAGGTCACAAAAGGAAGAGCGGCTTAATCTTCGTCTGATGGTCGCCATCAGTACGAGTCCACCCTGGGGACACCTCCCTCACTCCCTCCACCCGCCGGCCGTCCCTGCACAATTTACTCTGTCTCGACTTTTACTCTGTTCCTTTCCTTTCTAGACCGACAAAGCTATTAACTGATCAGTCCAACTTCTTGTGGAAACCATCAGAAACATTGTGTAACTTTCTACAACAGTTAGCCTCTTTGTAGAAGAAATATCTATTATTTTTTTCCGAAACACTTTACCCAAATGCAAGTTTAGTGGTTTGCACTTAAATTAATGCGTAGGATTTTTAATTACATTAGAGCAACAAGAATTGTTTTGATGAGGGAAATACGTGACTAAAATTTACCATGTCTTGCTGTTCGAGTCAATATGACCAGTTTCCGCTTAGTTGTGTCAGCAAACTCTATACTTGAAATTTCTACGCGAGGGGACATCATTTCAAAAGAGGGTCTTGCCCATAGATGAAAACCACAAATTGTGACTTGCTCCAAACTACCACTTTTCCAAACACATTACATTTGAATGATTCTTGTAAACACGTAACATGTCTTCAATCTTGACCTTTACATTATTATTGCCCTTTTACTGCCTCACAGAGACTGTACAGAATTTACAGAATTACAGAATCGAGTACCATGTCAAAAACATGTGAATCTGTTTCTTTCGTCTGTCACACATGCATTTTTAAACATTATGGTTGAGATTGTCCCAAACGGCCCATAAACCGTGGTCTAAAGATGTCTGCTGCGACAAAGGTCGGGCTAAATGTTCCGCTTAAGGTTACAGGGACTTGGACTCTTTCGTACACACATAGAGATGGATAAACCAATGCAGCCACAACAAGCTGAACAGGCGAGGCAGCCCTTTACCATCCACCACGACCGCTACCACTGCGGCCGTTACCGCCACCACTGCCACCGCCATCGACCCGAACCCGGCCGGGAGATGAATTATTCACTCGGCTCAAGGGAACAGGTGTGCGCTCGCCTCCCCTTAATAAAATCTGATGTCTTATCTCTGGGCCAACTCCATTCTAATCAGTCGGGCCAATTTGCTGTGGTCGTAACCTCGCTCTTTAATTACACGTCAGTCTCCATGAAGATATACATGCTCTGCTGACCACAAAGTCGCCGCGTAATGCCGCTCGGCAAAATTGAAAAAGTCCGAGGCTTCGTTGCCGATAAGAGATGCAGATATACGGGGCATCATATTTGTTTTCATTGATGACCTCGGGTATAGAATGTCTCGACTACCGTCATTGTCTTGTGCGGCTCTAATCAGGCTCTACTGATGAAGGTCCATCTTGGTCCATCTTACTTTTGACTGATGTAATTCATGTTTCTTTTTGTTCTGTTCTGGTAGTTTTTTTCGTCTTTGAATCTCGGAAAATCCAGACAGCTTTTGGTGGATTCAAAACAAAAACCTTCACGAACTTCTCTTTTCCTAGTCAGGTTAATACTTTAATGTTGCTAGAGCTGTATCGTATTTGGAGTTACTAGATTATTAAGATCAATGATAAGCCGACACAATTACACCTGACGCATGCAAATGTGTGTTTTAATTTACTTATCTCCCACAGAAATGTAGATTTGATTAACTAGGTTAATTTATGGTATGTTTGAGTTTTAATTTGTTTTCAATTGATAAAGTTTTTAATGGACATGATATCACCAAAAGATAACGTTGAGCTTCATCTGAATAATTCGCTTCAAATACCCAGACGACCAGAAAGTTCGCCAACAAAAACTGAAAACGGACATTTCTTCTTAATGCAAGTAAGACACAGTATCTGAAAAATGCTATTCACGTATAATTCACTGTGTCAACGTGGCTATAGAATTTCTTGGTCATCATGAATTCAAATGAGCAATCACCTGAATTAAAGTGTAATGGGAGAATGCGTTGGACAGCTTTGTTCTTTGTGATGAAGAGTAAAACTATTTGCTCCTGCAGTGCTTTCATGCTGAAGAACCCATCTGCAGTTGTGGACGAAGAAAAGAAGTTAAGTCGCCTGCAGAAGGAGGTCATGAAGAAGCGACTGACCAGGGCAGAGGCCAAGACACTCCCAACAAAGAAAAGGGTGAAGCGGGGGCTTCAATTGAATTTGCGAAACTAACGAACTCTGATTACATCTGCAACGAGAGACGGACGGAAAACGGGGGGAAACTCAACCTGCTAGAATATTGGCTGAAATCAAGTGGCAAAAAAGAAGCAAGTAGATTAGCTCCAGTGTTTTGCGAGATTGCCATTATGCAAGTGTGGGTCATTAGGCTTTAACTTTCCGCCCAGGTGGACTGAGGGACACTCCGTGGGGAGAATACAGCTTCGTTTTCCCCAAGGCAGAAAGGAATAGTACGGGGATTGGGACAGAGGACATCGGGTCCAATGTGGTCAACTCAATGCCCTCGAACCCCCCCTGATAAACTACTAAAACTTACCAAAACACAAGACATTGTGTAATTATGCACGAACGCATCAGATTGACTTTACTGTTCAACTGTGAAATGGAAAAAAGGGCCCGGGGTCGGATTTCAATTAAATCTGTTAACTCAAGGAAAATAGTCAATTCTAAATACACCACACAACGGACGTCTGAAAGGCCAACAACAAAATTGAAGTCGGGCCCAAGAAACTCAAGGTGTCCACTATTTCATTAATTTTCCAATTGATAATTGTTCTAAAAGATAAAATGCGAACGAAATTTTTCTCTTTACAACACAAATCTTCTTTTTGCACAAGTGAAAGGCTAAGTTGGTTTTACATATCAGGAAAATAACTTTAGGTAAAAACTATCTTGTACCACTTGGCAATTGAGCCATGTTTGTTGCATGTTTTGGACTATTCTCCTTCTGAATGACAGTCATTGTAATAATTGAAGCCGCAATACCTCTGATATTTGGCTGTTATGTGTCACACAATACTTTTATTATCCGATCTGTAGAAAATTATCAATATTCTAACGCTAAACCAGAGTGTTCTGTTATTAATTAAAGGGCCGAGAAATGTAACAATCGTGCTTTTCCTATTTTGGATTTGAAATAAGGTGAAATCATCTTATTAGTTGAGTGCTTCATGGATAGTGGAATCAACTTCTGTGAATAGTAATTTATCAAATTCAGCAAAATCCAAAACCAAAATAGATCTATTTAGGAAAAACACGAATGTGAAAAAGTGACTGAGTAAGACATGAATGGAGTTTTCCTCTGACGAGGAGAAGAACTTCTTGAAAGGCAACAGAATGAGTGTGTAGGTGCGTAGTGGCCTCTTGACAAAGGGTTACACCAAGGTGAGCCGCCCCAAATTTGCAGGTTACCTCGCTTGACAGGACCCTGAAAATCACACAAGAAAAGGAGAGAGCAGACCCTGTGACCAGAAGGCAGACTGCGGGAGTGTTCGTTTTCCCCATGACTGCCCAAGCCCGCAGGCATTGCTCTCCTTATCCATTCATCATTGTGCCTCCTTTTTCCTTTCTTCTCCTTCTTCTGCAGTAGAAGGGATTCCTTGCAGATCTCATAGCTCCTCTCTTAACCCTTTTCCTCGAGGATGACTAATTTTGTCACTAAGTTCTTTGCGCGACAATGCTGGGTTAATCTTCATCTTAACCCGGAATTTTTGCGTCTTACTTAAACGATGAAAAGCTGTATCGACCTCCTTTATCAAACCAAAAATGTGACGGCGAATAAATTCAGTGATATCTAATCAGGGTGAACATAATTAGACGTAAAACTTAGATAATTGAATTTCTTATGACCAGAAATAGTGATGCTTGGGAAAAACTAAATACATGGTTAAAATTTGATGTTGAAAAGAATTTTGAGAAACATAATCAAACGTCCTTGCTCTTCTTACTGTTTCCGTCGAGAATCCGTGAAAAAAGACTAAAAAATTGAAACAGTTCTCCAAAGGTACTAAAAGTTGATAACATCTTACAGATGTGTTCTTGCTTCAGACGACCCAAACAAACAGGTCATAAAAGGTTAATAGAACTGTGAACGAGCACCGTCCTCCGATCGAGCTCAGCTGTTTCTCGCTCCATGCCCATTCTGGATGGACACTGCATATCCACATGGTCATTGACCTACTTCACACTCCACTTCACACCTCTCCCCACACTCCTTAAGATGTATCGTCATGGTTACATGTAGTTTTACATGTCTTTTGATGGTGGGGGATTTCTGGAACTTCCAAAGGTAAATTTTTTGGCCATAATTGACCACATGCAGCCAGTTATCTTTGTCAAAGTTTCATTTATTCTTTCGCTGTGGTTTTTAATTTATTGCTGGCTCGTTTAGAGTCTGCTTAGTGATTGAAAGAAGGGGCACGGAGAATTCGGGGAACCTGCCTTGGCACTTTTATGATAACTAGACCTACTTTAAGCTGCAGTCATTTGTGGGAATTTGTTTACACAGAATGCATAACGTCATACATACCAGCAATTGTGAACGTTTAATGATTTAACGTCCTTTTAGTATTCTTCTTTGATATAAACTGACATTTCATGTTTTGGTGTTTTAATACTGGCTACAAACCGAAACCCAAAGAGAGAAAGTAGAGCACCTTCCGATGTTTCGGAAGACGACCAACGGGTGTGTGGAATTACTCATTTAGCTTAATATGAATAAGTCATATCTACCACAATTCTGCGAGTGACAAGTCGAGCTAAGCTAAACCACCATCTGGCTAGATGGCTTCCCTTGTACTTGATCCACAAGCGCATAATTCTTTGTCTTTTTTCCGCTACGAGTTGTTCACTATTACGGGCATGAAAATATTGTAACACTGTAATATTTCATTCTCTCTTAGTCAAGTGAATGATTCTCGAATATTGAATTTTCCATCTATGCTTATCAAACTCGTAGATCTGCCAATCGAGATCATCGGGGCATAAGACAAGGGAGGTTCTTTTAACCCTTTCTTCCTGTTACTAGAGAAATCCTGAACCCTACTTTGAACACCAATGTACAGCTGGTTTCAAACTTGGAATTATTCCTCTGTCAATTGGAGTGTTACACCTGCCTAACGACTTCACTGTCTCCAAATAGACACCAAGGATATTATTAAGTTGTACATGAAAACAGATTGATTTTCTCAAGAAGCAAATTTCCTCTGCTATTGTGGAATTCACTTTACACATACCATCTGCATCCACAGACAGAGATCCAAATCCGGAAAAAGCTAAACTGCAATAAAAGATAATAATACGCACATTCATCATGCGGAGATTTTCCGGGCCAATTGGCCCTCTCCGGCGGACTGGGATTGATAACATTGTACGGCGGGGTCACATGGCTGATTGATTGCCGTTTGATTAAGCCGTGAGACAGGCGCACAGGCACGAAAAACGGATGCGATAAGATAATGAAACATTCCGGATAAACTTTTGTAAATTCTATAATAATAACTTTGCAAAATTGAATGATTATATTAGATACAAAAATGGTGAGAACTATTCCTGTCATGGGAGTAAGGTAGTGAAGTAAAATGTCTCCCTCGAACTGAGCAACAGGAACATGTAACTGGTGGTGAAAATAATTCTTTGAAATCTTTATCATAATGTGATCACCATCAGTTCCTATTTTCGATATCGTGGATTTTTTTCAGATAATTTGGTAATCCTAGATCCAACCTTGACTTATCCATGTTTAGTACAATGTAAAAAGAAATACAGACGTTAGTAGGCCTGCAAGACGTTCAAACTGGAGCAAAAGTGTGAATTCTTGTGTGTCCTTGTGGAAATTAACCGAAATCCAGTTGTCAAAAAGCCCGACTTTCCATCGAGATTTGCATAATATTAACAAAGCAAATACTTTGTGATGCATAAATGAAATTTTTATCTATTAAACTATGTAATGTTTAGTTTTTTAGCAAAAGAAGATAAATATTGCATTTCTACAGCTGCAATAATGTCAACCAATTAACAACAGCAAAGTTTTAACAACCCCCATTGAATCACTCAAATTCTGCTGTGGTGTACCATGTTTTTGATGTATGAAAGGAACAAACGACCTGTGCAACGTGATGATGAACATACCTTGATTTCTTAAGAATTTTTTTCTCAATATACAAAATATAATGTAATAGTCTGCATTCTATGGTATTATATAACTGGAAAACAATTTTTGCTCTCGACATCTGTTTTCTTATCCACAATGTCCCAATTCATTCAGCTTCATTTATAACGAAATCCTGCGAAACTTGATGGACCCATCAAATCAAGTACATAAATTGACGCACATTAATCGCGTTGGAGAACGGGGCGAAAATGGTCCCAGGTCCAGGGGGTCAATACCCATTAGCCCTCTTCATTTTCCCTGGACAATCCCCAGCTTATTATTTGGCTTGTTTTGAAGGGTGGTCATCTCAATAATAAGCTCCTCTCTCATATATTATACCGAGTGGTGATATTTTATGAAGTTGCAGCATTGCTGGGTTATTGTTTCGTATCTTTGGCTGAGCTGTCGATACGGGAGGAATTCGTCCATTTACTGTGATACCATATTTAGCACCTCTTGTACAAGTGTCTTTTTTTTGAGGACTGTAGTTGAGATTAATCAAATTCAATCAAATATATGTTGTAATTTGTTCTCTTTTTTAATTTCTAGAATCAACAAATGCAAGGAACGAGAATGTAGCGGGTGTAGCACAAGAGATGAATTCCTTCTTTCTACGAGTGGTACATGTAGCACTTGAAGTCAAAAACAGATGTGTCCATGACCGGTTACAATTGATTAAGGCAAGTAGAGTTGAGGTATCATAACGCCAGATTTGGTCATTTTCTAATAAACACCATCATTTAGCCTAACTTTTGTTTGTGACCCGTCCCACCTTAAGCCCTGCTTCCACATTGTTCGTTGCCGCAATCAAGGCCAAAGTTTTATAAGAGCAAAATTTAAAAAGGCAAAACTCAAGAATTGTGTTTGAACTGTTCATGCATCTTTACGCATTGATCATGACGAAACATTTTGTTCTGGTAATAGGGCGCCGACCTAAAACACTTTGATGAACATTAGCCCTCAAGAATGCCATCAATCTTTGGAGACGAGCACTGGAATAAGCGTTTCAAATATCTGCGCTTTTCCTTCGGTCGGAGCAATTTGTTTTTTGAGCACTGTCTAGGCATACAAAAGGTCTGCAGACTACACAGTAGTAGTAGTGGTTGCATGTTCTTTTCACTGTTGTTTGTTCACCTCTTGCCCTGTAGTTATTGCTTACTGTCCGCGGCTTGACAGTCTTGATGGTTGATTCCCGTTTCAGAATTATATTTTGTTCCTTGACAATTTGTATGAACTAGTCTTCTACATATCTCCATGGGTTATGGAAATGTCACTTCTAATGATTAACATTTGCTTGTGCCACAGGTAGTGAAAATAATAGTTGTTACTTCTTGACGATGACCGTCACAGTAATGGTTGTGTAACACCCATTGCTTATTGTTTGTAAATTATGCAAATGACTGTTGAGCTGATCCATCAGTCTCTGTAAAATCTATGTTATGAATGTCGACTTTGACAAAAAAACTCTTGATTGGTAGAACTAATATCTTATTTGCACTTGTAATGTTATTGATGAGTGGGTTACATAACCATCACCATGATGGTCACCATCAAGAAGTTTCATCATAGTCATTCTGGATGAAACATCGCATCATTGAAACTTTACAAGGTAACAATTATCCCTCTTTCAGGTCAGCAAAGTGCACACAGTGATTAAGCAAATGTTTCTGATATTTTAAAGAAGACATATTTGACTAGAACAATAACAATGCCTGCAAACAGGCTATATAAGCATCATTTTCTTTTTTAAAGTCTGTCTTCTACTGAAAGAGTTTTTTTTGCACCACAACGAAAATAATATAACAGTGGCAACTAATAAATGGTTTGGAGATGGCTCTTGTCAGAAGTAAACTTAAAAGACAATGCTGCTGGTTGTATAAGCTCATCAGTCTTAGTTGACAGCTAACGATGACAATTCATCAGAAAAGAGAGCAATTCAATACGACCCCCGGACCCCCGTCTCCCGACCCTCTCCCCATCGTCCCTTCCTTTAAGAGCCTCTTCAACCCACAGAGACAAAACTTGCGGAGAACCGGGAATGATTTCAATTACGGGTCCAGCTATCGTTTTTAATCGTTATTGAAGAAACTGTTGCCAAGCATGAATTCACAGTACAAAATGTTGACAATTTTGTTTACATGTTGTATAACATGCTAATAAAATCAAACGAAATGGTGGAGAAGAATTAAGTGGTGTTACCCTTCGTAACAAATAAAATTAAAAGTATTTATTGCATGAAAGGAATTCACCTTTAAAATTATTCTGAAGCCTTCTCCTCCTTTAAGATAACCATCAAGATATTGATATTCTGATAACCTCGGGAAAAAGAATCAACCTCATAATTTATACCCAGAATTCAATGGCAAAGAAACAAGGAGGGTAAGAAAATACAACAAAGTGAGCATGTTCTGTTGTCAAGTGCCGCCAGGCTTCGAACCAGATGCAAACAATCTGAGACAAAAGAACAAACAGAAGACAAAGCCCTGATGACACCGTTGCGGAGAAGAAATTGGCAATAAGATCCAGGCTACGCTTTTTGTCTTTTGTTTAATGGGTATCACTCTTTCATTGCATTCGTAATGATATTGTTTTAGGGAAAGATGATAATTAAGGTGGTGAAAAGGTTGAAAAGGGCCCACAAATGTGTGAAATTTTGACTATTATATTCAGCTTGATTTATTATTACAACTTTCTCTGAAGATTTTGAATGAAAAGAATCAAGTAACTTCTGGTAAAAAAAAACTTGCAACAATGTATCGTATCTTTTGAGTAGCTGGTACTAAAATACCAGTATTGACATGACAAGCATGTTGTTCCACCTTAATGAGATCTTCAAATTCCTTCAAAATGTCAAGGTGATAGCTTTGATGTTTGTTGATTATTAGTATCCATTACGACCATTGAAAAGCATCTCTGACAACTTAGGGTCTCCTATCACAATTTAATGGAAGACAATTTGACATTAGTCAGTCATTCATGATTTCTCTGCCCTTTTTTTGGTGTTTAACTGTTATGCCATGAAAAGCTCCTTTATGTTTCAGCTGATGTTGTTGTCATGTTCGGCAAAGTGAACTCTGACTCCAACCTTGATTTATAAATCTCATTTTTACCTTTTTTTCAAATGGATGGTTTGCAATGATATAAAAGTCCTTCCATCTTTGCAACATTCTGATGTCACGAAAGTTTTATTTTCCTTGTAATCTTTGTCCGTGAGTGCAAAAATGGCAGCGATATTCACATTTAATCTTTCTAAATAAGAGCAAAGGAAAATACAGCACTTCACCAATATGAAGAATCAAATAACACAACACAATATATTGGTTGGAATTAGGCAAGTTGAAATTTTATTAATCTAGTTGCTTCCCTACACTTGTTTCCTCTTTAAGCATGTGTATGAGAATTGCATTTTAACCAGGTGTTTCCTCTGATTGGTAGACAACAGAAATCTTAGTTATGAAAAATTTTATGTTTGGAATTTTTATGCAATGAATAATGAGACTACAATTTAATTAATTCAATATCAAAGAGCTTCAAAGAAAATATGTTTCAAAATACCCCACAATGAAATTTGAGATCAAACCAGTTCTACAGCAATCATTTTTCTGGAAACTCAAAAAGTCGAGTTGAAAATTACTACATTCGCATCACCAAATAAGTCCAACATTTCACTGCAGAATTAGCACGGGAAATTAAACCTACTCTTCTGTTCAATAATGAATGCATTGAAAGAGTCTGATTAAAAGACACCAAGGACTGATTGACTTTGTACAAGACTTTGTGTGTCCGTGAAAACAATCAAGTCTAATGATAGTTGTTTCTGTGGTAACATGGTGACATTCACTCTGATTTTGGATGTTCTTGACTTCTTTTACTGCTTGAAGAATATTGTTCCAAAAGTTATCCTTTGAAGAAAGCTGTGGCTTGGTTTATCAGTGATAACCCCGCATGTGCTCAATACCATTCCATTCATTTTCCACGCTGCGAAACTCAATTGCTTACAGTTTCCTGTTTTGTTTTTGAAACTTTTAAGAATCAATTTATCGATGGGTCAACCAATTAATTTCTACACCCATTCACGCAAACACCCCACCGCCCATCACCCATCTAGTCATACAGTAGATTCAGGCGCCCTCACACCTCAGGTTCCGAGAAAAATACTTCGTTCATTGATATCTGTTGAATTGTGATAGATGCGAGTTGGCAGTTACGAGTTGTTCATGGGTTAACCTTGTTGAAAGCAAGGTCCCCCATCCTTCGTGTTCTCTTCGACCCCTTCATTGATGTAATTAGGGTAGCGCCAAAAAACCAGAAGGGATCCAGTCGATTGGTATGCAACGTCCCACCCGGATCGCCTGGGTAGGTGTATCCGAGCCCCTCGTGAGTTGCTCTCTGGTCTTCACTACCAATTAGACTAAACGCCGGGGTCAGATGCAAAACAAAGCGCGTAATCAGCCAGGGGATGCGAGTCCCTTGTTCCTCCACCGACTCTCAGGATCCTTCTGGAATACTAAACACCTGCAGGACCTCCTGCAAGTACGCAGGAGAAGGGAATCGAGGTAGAGAAGGGGTGGGGACCAGACAAGCTAGAAAGTTGGAAAGTCTACCATCCAGTGACTACTGAAGGAATCTTAAACTTTTATTTTCAATTTTGTCGAAGTTTTTCATTATTAAGGGTTTGATAGTAAGACTTCTTCCATCATATTGATTTCACTGTTGATATCCATGATGTCATCATGGTCCCCTAGCTGTGTCCTAAAACCTATGTCTTAAAATTCAGCCACTAAAATTTCAATATTAACTTCAAAGCGCAGATTCCAAATTTCAGAAATGTACCAAAAGTAAAAGACATGGTACCTTGTTAAGTTTTGTAGCCAACCTTCTAGCCCTTTCTTCAGAATATAAAGACGCTAAAAAGATCGACACTGGGAAGAATTACTGGTTCCCATCAGCACTGATGTCTGTTTGCGCTTGTTATGCCAACGGTGTCGTGGCACTAATTACTGGGCAGTATTTTCTTGTTCTTCGCTTTCATTCTCCTCTGTCGCCGTTCTTAAGGTAAAACACGAAACGTATTACATCCCAATTAGGAAAACAAGACCGGTATCATCGCACAGGTTTTTTTGTATTCCGAACAAATTCAAGGAAAACAGAATGGCAAAGTGAGGGATTCGCGATAAGTAGCCTGGGCTGTGTGGAAGACATCAGCACTGCAGTTGTCCTGTTCGATCCAAAGGTAGAGTTTTCCCTAAACTCAAACATAATGTGGAGATGTGCAAAGCTGAAATTAGTCCTTGATTGTAATCTGAACTTAGTAATGTAATTTGTGTATCCTGTTCCCTGCATCAAATATTACAAAACAAAATTGGCCAGAAATTCCAAATGGTACACAATAGCCCAAAGATGAGCTCATTTGAGATGACAGTCACGCATCCAGCCACCATTCTTAAGCTATATATAGCCTCATGTAGGAGGCCTATTAAACAATGTTCAAATGTCTTTAAAGCCACAATGTACATCTGGGTAAACCACATACAAGGAGAACAAGAAAATAATATGTGCCAAATAACAGAAATTGTTAGTAAGAAATGTACACAAAGTTCAATACTATAATGCCTGAAGACACAAGGGGGTCTTTCAATGTCTCACACACAAATCTTTCGCGTTTAAATATTAGGTGTGGCATAATTTATGAACCATAATGGCTTATGTATCATTTCCTGATCTATGGTTTCAGTTTAGGTTCTTCTTTCATTTTGCACTTTTCTGAGAATTCTATTGTCGATAATTTTCGGTGACTTGATTCCATCATAGTTGCCTTTGGGCCTGAATTTGTCCAAAATGGGCATATTTGAGGTCGTATTCAGCTAAAACCTTGTTAGCATCGCACTCTGTTTTCTTGATCGCATAATTCATTTGGCAAATTTGAAGTTTTCATTTAATTTCCCCGGGAAGTTGACACATTAATCTACTAAATCATGGCAGTTTTTTTCCTGTGAGCTCAGAGCTGCTGTTTAAGACCTCAAGATCAGGGTTATTTCCAAAGCTTGTAAAACTACCAATTTCCCTGACACGACTTTTTTGCGCATTTTGAAATGGTTCCTATTTCGACCATCAGAGTTCTTTCAGCCCAGTACCTCACAAACGACTCCATACACTACAGGAGCAAGCTGCCCTTTTGAAACCTGATTTGAACTGCTGAATCTAGATATTAAAGGTGAGTCAAGATGAGGTAAGCTCTAGCTTCATTGTGTTTCTAAATTTGAACACTATTTTAGGAAGGGATTCAAATGTTTATGTTGTAGTATTAGACTACACATTATGATAGTCTATTGGTAAAGAAAACGAGAAAATGTTTTCCATGAAAAATATGGTGCTACCTAGTGTAGAGTGTATCACGGGTCTCTTGTAAAGGTGTTAACAACTTGGATTCAATTAGCCCTGCAAGCTGCGAAGAGTGATATGAAAAAATTTGTCAT
>JBCAUG010231818.1:0-18777 GCA_038406175.1 Haplosyllis leylae | reverse complement strand
AAGGCATTAGAATTCTAATCCATAGATGGTTGGTGTTGTGAGTTCAAATCCCACTGGAGGCAACTTTATTTTTTGCTCATCTTGAAACCCTCGATGTCAATGTTGTACAAAAATGCCAGAAATATCAGATTTGTGTCATTTAGGAAAAACTCGATTTTTAATTGAGAAATATCCTAATTCCTTTGAATTCTCTGAATTGATCTCAGTTATCTGGCAATACGATTCAACATTTATTATCATTATTCTTATTTTAAATCTCCAAGGTCAGCAGGTGTCATACGAGAGATGACTCTGAGGAAGTAATTGTATGCATGTGACAAAGCACACAGGGGCTTTAAAACCCAGGAAAGAAGTCACCAAATGTACACAAAAGGGAGTACCAGTGGTCCCAGCAAAATGACTTATATCCTCCCATTTTTTAAAAAAAAATCTATTTTCTAGTTATGGACAGTTTTGATACTTTCAAGACCCGTCCTATATCTAAGGCATGCTGATGTAGGGAGAGGCTTGTATAAAACGGTGCCATTCGAGTTTTCCCTAAATGTTTTCACCGAATTCAGTGACAAAAATAATAATATTTGAAAAAGAGGATTTCTGTGCTCGAACCCACTATCTCCTGTGTGAGAGACAGAAACTATACCACTGTGCCAAAGACACACAGCCAACAGAGAAGACAGCTAAATTTATCCTAATTAATGATTCAGTGATTTCTCAGATTCTCTGAATTTGCTGAATTCTCTGAATTCAGTGAAAGTTCTGCTCCATTTAGGGAAAACACCATTGACACTGAACCGCCAGGTGTGAAATCCCTTCGCTCCTTAACAATAAGACTTTTGTTATTGCCAAATTATACACATTCTATTTTCTAAAGATAAATTGCTCACATCGTTGCTGAGGGAAATACGGTTACATTGCGAGAAGTAAAAAGTTTGTCTTTTAATATGTATCAGTGATTAGAGGTCTTTGGTAATTTATGATTTATTGGTTTTCTTTTTTGCTTAATAGAACAACATTCTTGCCTAGTTGAGGAAATGTCTTAATTAGTGACTTGTAGAGTGTTACCTTATTGGTATGTGAGATGAAAAATATAATTTCACACAAAGTAACCTGTACAGAAGGTGAGATTGAATCCACACAAGGTGGTAATGAAATGAACATTGTAAAACTTGGAAAAATGAAAATTTCTAGTTTTACTACAGGTGACCCTTGGTGACCATCTTTGATCAGCTATTATCTTGTCAGCCATCTTTAATGGTAGCCATTATCAGAAATCACAAAAATGACTACTATCACCCACACAGTCAACATGGAGACTTGCAATAGAAACCAAACACCACTAAGTTTGGGTCTATCTTGAACTTTAACATGTTGTCAGTCATCTTTGATGGCACCCACTGTTAGAATTCATAAAAATGATTTCTATCACCTGTAAATCAATTTAGGGACTTGCAATGTGAAACCAAATACCACTAAGCTTGGTTCAATCTTAAACTTCAACATGTTTTCAGCCATCTTGGATGGAAACCATTGTCAGAATTCAAAAAAGTGGCTGCCATCACTCAGAGATTCAACATAGAGACTTGGAAGCAAAAAAACACCAATAAGTTTAAGTCAACTTTAATATAATTTTGGCCATACTGGTTGGCAGTCATTACCAAAGCATCTCGCATCTCTTTGCTCGTTCTAAGCGGGACCCAGTGTATTATAAAATGGTGCACCACTAAGGTTCGGATATATTAATATACTAAATACATTTACAAGTAGATTCCCAGTTCAGTTGATGTCCTTTCATTATTATGAAGTATTTGAATACAAAGAAAGGGCAGGAAGAATGTGGACATTCCACTTGTGTTGCATGATGCACAACTCTATCACCATTTCATCAGTAACAATATCACAAAAACTATTGACACTCATCAAATATTAACAGCCAAACATAGCATGTACCAATTGAATACTGCCTCTTGTCTTCACGGAATGAACTGGTTAGGAATCAAAATAGGCTTCATTCCATCTTCGACTTCATTGAGGAACTTAAGAATTTGCCTTTGTTGAATGAACCAAAAAAAATCTGTGTTCAAGCGCCATGATGCGTTAAAAGGGATCAGTTCAAGACATACAATTTATAAAAATGTTTTTATCATGCAGGTAATTTACAGGTAATTTTTAAGATTTTGGGTGAATAAATCATTCGAGTTTTTCTAATTTGTAATTTTTGGCAGAATCCCGCCAGCATTGACTATCAATGGATTGCAACCATAGAATATCAATGCTGGCAGGATTCAGGATTTGCTGATTTGCTGCCGGCAGAATTCTGCCAGCATTGACATTCAATAGTTCCAACCCATTGCATGTCAATGCCAGCAGGATTCTGCCATAATATGACAAATAATATAGAAAAACTCGATTGTCTAGATACGCCACTGCTGTCCAGCAGTGTATGCTAGGAAGCGAAACAGAATTTTTACTGGCTCGTCAGAGTCAGTTTATTGGTTGAGTCCAGGGTCCCATAACATCCTGTCCCAAGCCTTTGACAGTTTTATGATAAATAGGCCTAATCTAGGCTCCAGTCATTGGTTGGGATTTGTTTACACAGAATTCTGCCATGACGTCATTTAATGTCACATCACGAGACAGTATTTGGACTTTGTTCAAGACATCATTTTTTACTCATTTTAGAATTCAATTTTGAACCATTTAACCTTGATCCAAAAAAGATTTAATCTTATCAAGATTTTAAGGAATGCAACCAGGGATGTCTCTTGAATTGAATCGTGCTTAAAACCGATTTCCTTTGAATGCAAGAGGCATACCATCCGCCGCGCATAGCAAGTGCTTGCTCTGCTGTTCTGTTCCAGGGGCAACAATGAGGGAGGGGGTACCCCAACCTGGCCTGGTCTGGGGGGGGGGTACTCCCCGCCTGGGACTGGGGTATTATGGGACATGGGACCAGTGGAAGTATAATGGGATGGAGATGGGGTACCCCCCCGTGTGGACAGACAGACTGACGCCTGTGAAAACATTACCTTCCTGTTTAACTACGTACACGGGTGGTAAAAATTGCGAAAAATTTCATTCCCTGAAAGATTTAAGGTGTGTCCACAACAAGCGTCAGTGGCAGCGATCACGCTAGCATTGATACTTGGAATAGGTCTGGGAGCCATTTTCAAGCGTCAACATCAGCTTCACTCTGTCTGAACATATCCGTTGAAATCAATGTGTTCCTTCCAAAGCGTCAACGCTGAAGCCGACACTGACATTCGGTGTGAACAGACCCTTGGGGTGGACTGATTGAAATTGTCCCGAAACAAAGTATTGTGATAACAACAATTTACTCTAAATTAATTAATAGATTGGGAAGTTATTAAAGTACTATGAAAAATTATACTGGTCAGAAAATACAGAACAGATTTGCTAATATTTTTTCTAGTATTGATGGCTCGTTCACACTGCACGGAAGGGGGGAACGGGACAGGGGCCAGCGGGACCGGGACCGGAAAAATGGGTTTAGTACCCATTGCTAAATTTCCTGTTCCAGTTCCCTGTCTCCCTTCCATGCAATGTGAACATTCCTGCATAATATAAACCCATTTTTCCCGTTCCCCCTTCCGTGCAGTGTGAACGAGCCATAATATACGTAAACCAGACCACATAAAAGAATAAGGATTCACAAAATCTTGAAATGATTTTGCACAAAGTACTGTGAATATTCATTACCAACCATCAACATATTTTCCATCACAAATGTTGTGTGGTTTCCCTTTCGGTTTTCCCAAAATAGGTCTCCAGCGATTATTGTTGCTTTTTATATCCGTCCTGATTTACGGTTACTTAGTTTCATTTCTCTTAGTTAAATACGCGATAACATATTTACCATGTAATGAAATTTCGGTTTCTTTATTAAATAGGATGGAAGGTGTAGATACGTATCAAGTTCAACATATGAACTTCCTTTTTAATCAACTGTGATTAATACTAGGTCCCGCTTACAACGAGTAACCTAATTTACAAAAACTTTGCTCGTTATAAGTGGTAACTTGATTCACAAAAACTTGTTCGTTGTAAGTGGTAACTTAATTCATAAAAACTTGCTCGTTATAAGCGGTACTCGTTGTAACTGGATTTTTTAAACATTAATCTCAATCAAAGTGATTTTTTTTCTGAGGGAAAATATTGCTCGTTATAGCCGGGTGCTCGTTGTAACCGAACTCGTTGTAAGTGGGACCCACTGTAATAAACATTTCTGAAAATGGAAACGCGAAATAACGAGTCACGAGAATATTCTGGGCTTACATTTTATTCAAAAAGAAAAAAAAAACAGTACACAGTAGATGAGAAAATAAATTACAAAAGCTCAGTTGCCTAAATATGAAGCAAGCAAATTGCAATGTAATTGAACCTAGTACGAAAAACAACACCTCGTAACAGACTTACCTAAATAATGCGCGCATGCACTAAAGTGGATCCTTTCTAGCAGAGGTTGGGGTTGAGATATGACGCACCCAAAAACATAATCGACAGTTAAATCGAGTATGTTTAAAACTATTCATTTTTCATAACATACTCAATTTCACTGTCTATTATGTTTTATGCTTCGGTTCTACAGGATACCAAACATACTTGACAGTTAAATTGAGTATGTTACGAAAAATGAATGTTTTTAAACATACTCGATTTAACTGTCGGTTATGTTATTTTCGTCTGTATCTCAACCTCAAGCTAAACAAGAACACGCACTAAACAGGTAACTTTTGTCCTTTCAAGGTGGTAAAAACCATCCTCCTCAGACTTAAATATTTCCTATGTTAAAATGACACCACAATATGTGACAACCATTATTGTTCTATAAACAGTTACGTACTTGCAGCACAAGCGACATCAACAAGACAAAAATGTGTTCTGTTGTTGTGGAAGAAAGAGCGATAATAGCACTGTTAGTTTTAATGAATATATTCGCATGGGAGTTCACTTCAGTAATCCTTTTTTTTTTTTAAAAAAAGTTATTTCCACAACCAAGACATTTTCAATTCGTAAATGTTATGCTCTGTTTACGCTTAACGTCAGCGTTTGCGTAAATATTTGCATCAAGTTTTGTATTGAGTGAATGGTAACACAAATGCACAGGCAGAAAATGGGTTCAAACCCATTCTGTGTGTTAATGTTTGCGTCACCATTAATACAATGTTAAAGTTGATGCAAATGTTGACGTTGACGCAAACGCTGACGATAAGTGTAAACAGACCATAGGTGTAAACAGACCATAAAGAGTCGCGTATTGTAAAATCGGAATCACGATGAACTATTGTATTTTTGACACAGGCAGACACGTTGCCTTTTCCAACATTTCCGAGATTAATCATTCAGAAATACAACTACAGGTTGTACACTTGTGCGCAAATGATTCAAGAAAGTTGCATGTTATGTAACCGTACCGTACATTCCTCAACAAACAGTTATAGCTTTGGCAACAGAGTAAAATCTTCAGGCCATTTTTTAAAATAAATTCCAAACGCATGCCAATTAGAATCTGGGATGCCTTTTCTCAATATCTACAGTAGCTACGTCGGATAGCATGAATATGGCTTTGAAAAAAAGACTATTTTAAGGGCCCGTTTACAGCAAGCGTCAGCGTCAACGTAGATTCAATGACGCTTGTGACATAGCTCTCATTGAAATCAATGGAAACAAATACAGTCACTCCAGAATGGGGTTGCAACCCATTTTGGAGCGACTTCATTCTTTTCAATGAGAGCTATGTCACGAGCGTTATCGCAGGTTTGATGCTTACGCTTGGTGTAAATGGGCCCTAACTGACAATACTACATCAGTTCGGAATCAGTACAAATAAAACCATAAATACGGAGATTATAACCACTGTACATCTACAAACTTTTTTCAGGAATACTTTCTTACGCTAAAGGCCAATTAATTCACACAATTCTATGTAATACACGACAGAACAAATTTAACATAGAAGATATGGTTTGTGACGTGCGTGTGGCACAGTTTTGGTAAGATTGATGATCCCATTTTTATATGTTGGCACAATAATTAAAGGGTCCGTTCACACTGATCGGAAGTGAAAAGCGTTAATACGTCTTCATCCGTGAATAGCACAATTCAAGCCTTGTTCACACTTAAGGCCTGTTCACACCCAGCGATCCCCTTTACGTTGACGGGCAAAATGGGTATGTAAAGCCTTGTTCACACCGAGCGCCAGCGTAACCGTCAATGTAAAAAATGCTACGTTGACGAGCAAATGGGTATGCAACCCATTCTTCCCGTCACAGTGCCCGTCAAAAAGACCAAAGGTGCCGCCCGTCAATATTACGTGAATCGTTCGGTGTGAACAGACCTTTAGCTTTTGTTCTTTTTTTGAACATTTTGATCTTTTTAACGTTAGGTGTGAACAGAATCACAGGACTGCGTTGAACCCATTTTCAAATGTTAAGAAAAACGTTGACGTTGAGTGAGAACAAGGCTGTACTAGAAACGTATTTTTTAACCACGTCCTTTTCGCCTTCACTTGGCGTGAATCTATTATAATATTAACACTTTTGGATACTTTGTGCGAAATATCATACACACGGTTTTAAACGTGCAAAAGGATAAACTATGGTCTCCCCGAAATTGTTCAGCAAGTTACATGTACTGTAGTAAGAACCATGTATGAAAACTTTGGGGCTTGGCCGCTTTGGGAAGTTGCAAATGCCCTTTTGTTTCTGTAATTGCTTTCAGCTTAGTCTACACGATGGCCAGATTCGTTTGGTCTGAGTAAGATTTTTGCATCTTAACATCATCATCCTGCTTTGAACTGACGTCAAACTGAAACGGATTAAAACCGGACGTCACAATAACTAGTTCTCTTACGTCACTGATTATCCTTTCACATCTGTGTAAGGGCCCGTTTACACCAAGCGTCAGCGTCAACAAAGAGTCAACGCTGCGATGACGCTTGCGACACTGCTCTCATTGAAATTAATGGAAACAAAAAAAGTCGCTCCAGAATGGGTTTGCAATCCATTTTGCAGCGACTCCATTGTGGTCAATGATAGGTGTGTCGCAAGCATCATCGCAGCGTTGACTCTGCGTTGACGCTGACGCTTAATGTAAACGGGGCCTAATGGGACTTCACACGCAGTACTGAATACACAATGTTAGGCAGTAATATTACAATGTTCATAAATAATTCAATAAAATAACGACGTTAGTTAAGTTAGTGGTTTGCTGTACATAGACTGTGCACTAAGGAATATTTATACACACATTTTAAAAATATGTATCTGCAAGAGTTACTGAAACATAATGTCTGTGTGGTCTCATTAACGCCTTTTTTCTGTATAATACGTTACTAAGCCAAAACATATTTCCACACGATCCGTTACCATGATCTAAGTTAAAACACAATAATAAATACATTTTGTTTGTTACCCTTCCTCCACCAATTAGCAATTGAAAGACCTCGTGTTATTTTCAATGCTTTGTTAGTGGGGGGTGAGTATGTTCAGTGAACAGGAATTCCCAAATTTCCTAAACCGCTTATGATCTATATTTAAAATGAATCAAATTCAACTAACTAAAACATTCTGCCAGATGCTACAGCACATGTACAAAGGGAAATTCCTGTACAGAATACTCTAAATCAATATTGCTTTACATGGATATACAAACAGTATGTACCCTTTGGACTGTAATTAATAAAAGCCACGTTTCTCTCACATATTATTAGTAATTAACTCGAACCTTTTATACAATAGTTTTTGAAGTCAATCAGCACCAGTAATGCATATAATACGCTTACATCATCTTCAAACAAGCTTAAAATCCCCAAAAGAAAGCAGCATTATGGTTCGTTCACGTGTACTGAAATTTAGTCCGTTATTCAGCCCGAAAATAAATGGGTTGCTTAGCAACAAACGAGGGTATTCAAACTTGGGACAGAATTTCAGACTAAATTGGTGTGTTACCCATTTAGCCTGAAATTTGATTCTCCAATGTAAAAAAATCTCGGGCAGAATTTTGGTGACGGGCTATATTTCGTTACGTGTGAACAAACTTTTACACATACATTTGATATTCCGAAAAAAGTGCACATGCAGAAATCTTAAGTTATGTGCCATACTTGTTCGCGTCTACACGTAACGTCTTTATCACGTCTACACGTAATGTCTTGTTCACGTCTACACGTAACGTCTTTATCACGTCTACACGTAATGTCTTGTTCATGTCTACACGTAACGTCTTGTTCACGTCTACACGTAATGTCTTGTTCACATCTACACGTAATGTCTTTATCATGTCTACACGTAATGTCTTGTTCACGTCTACACGTAATGTCTTGTTCACATCTACACGTAACGTCTTTATCATGTCTACACATAATGTCTTGTTCGCGTCTACACGTAACGTCTAGTTCACGTCTACACGTAACGTCTTTATCACGTCTACACATAATGTCTTGTTCACGTCTACATGTAATGTCTTGTTCACGTCTACATGTAACGTCTTTATCACGTCTACACGTAATGTCTTGTTGACGTCTACACATAACATCTAGTTCACGTCTACACGTAACGTCTTTATCACGTCTACATGTAACGTCTTGCTCATGTCTACATGTAACATCTAGTTCACATCTACATGTAATGTCTTTATCTCGTCTCCATGTAATGTCTTGTTGATGTCTACACGTAACGTCTAGTTCACGTCTACACGTAACGTCTTTATCACGTCTACACGTAACATCTTGCTCATGTCTACACGTAATGTCTTATTCACGTCTAAACATAACATCTTGCTCATGTCTACACGTAACGTCTTGTTCACATCTAAACATAACATCTTGTTCACATCTAAACGTAACATCTTGTTCAGCCTATACGCAATGTCTTGTTCATGTCTAAACGTAACGTATTGTTCACGTCTAAATGTAACGTCTTATTCATGTCTACACGTAACGTCTTGTTCATGTCTACACGTAATGTCTTGTTCACGTCTAAACATAACATCTTGCTCATGTCTACACGTAACGTCTTGTTCACGTCTAAATGTAACATCTTGTTCACATCTAAACGTAACGTCTTGTTCAGCCTATACGCAACGTCTTGTTCATGTCTAAACGTAACGTATTGTTCACGTCTAAACGTAACATCTTATTCATGTCTACACGTAACGTCTTGTTCATGTCTACACGTAACGTCTTGTTCAGCCTATACGCAACGTCTTGTTCACGTCTAAACATAACGTATTGTTCACATCTAAACGTAACGTCTTGTTCATTTCTACATGTAACGTCTTGTTCACGTCTAAACGTAACATCTTGTTCACATCTAAACGTAACGTCTTGTTCATGTCTACACGTAACGTCTTGTTCAGCCTATACGCAACGTCTTGTTCACGTCTAAACGTAACGTATTGTTTGGCCTATCTACAAGTGTCTGTTTCCTAAATTATACACAACGAAGCTACCCAATCGTCGCAATTACTACACTGTGTCCCGTTTCAAACGAGTTCGTTTACAAGGAGCACCAAGCCTACAGCGAAGTTTCCTTTTTAGGGGCCGTTCATACCACATATCGGCGTCAATGCTGCGATGAAGCTGGTGTACTACTCTCATCGAAATCAATGGAGCCACTCCAGAATGGTTTGCAGCCCCATTCTGTTGCGACTGTTTCCATTGTTTTCAATAAGGCCAATCGCCAGCATCGTTGTAGCATTGACTCTGGGTGACACTGTCGCTTGCTGTAAACGGGCCCTTGCTCGTTGTAAACGGGACCCAGTGCACATACTTGCTGCCACTTGTAGCCGAAATGTGAATGAATGACGAATACTTCTCAAGTACTTTCAATCACTTGGTCAAAAGTTAAGGCCCGTTCATACTGTGCGATTTACGACTGCGATTTGATTTTGCTTATAATGGGCTGTATAGGAGCTGGTGAGGTTGTCCCATAGTGTGTCGCATAGTGTGAACACTTCCATCATTGAGTTCTCTGCAACCCATTTGTTGTGACAAGGGGAATCACTGCCGCAATCGGAAAAAAAACGCACAGTGTGAATGAGCTTTGACTTTTGATAACATGCAATCTTTTTTTCTCCTATGCCTCCTCTGTGATGCTTATATTTTACGCGTGTTATCACTTGTCTACGTGAGAAGTGCTACCTCACCATGTATTATCTTCTGAGTTTGAGTCATGTCATGTTAACGAATATGCCATTTTTCATTGCGAATATTTTTCGAAAAGTGATTGGCATGTGGGGGTGTTCCTTACACTTAGGGGTGTTCCCTACACAAGGGTATCCCCACTGAGCATGTGCACAACATGCTAGGGGTGGGGTTAGGGAAGGGAATTCCCTTCAAATGTAAACAAAAAGCATGTGAAAGATGACACAGGTATAACTCAGACTCAGACGAAAACTCATTGTGAGGTACCACTCCTACGTGAGACTGCTCATATCACAACAAATATTTATCGAGTCCCAGTTTACATCCATAAAGATTAAACACTAAGTCATAAGTTATGCAAAATGCAAGTTGTTACATCAAAATCACGCCAAAAAGATTCTCGCTTATGAAATATACAAGTCAAATACCTGTACATTAACATACTATTAATCTAGCCCTTAAGGGTCGTTTACTCCAAGCGTCAGCGTCCGTGCTGTGAAGATGCTTGCGATTCAGGTCTCATTGACTACAATGAGACCTGTGTCACAAGCCTCATCCCTGCACTGATGATACATTGACATTGGTGTAAACAGGCCCTAAGATTTTGAGTGCAAAACATAGTCATAGTGGGAGGAAAATTACCAAAATTATTTTATTTAATGGATTTTATTTTGTGTTAAATTATGTAGTTTCAATGCAATGCACAACCAATTAAAGATTACCTTTAGATACTGAACCCACAACAAACAAAGCCTATACCTCCAACAATATATTTTTTAAAACACAGAGTTAAAGAAACGAAAGTGTGTAAAGCTCTGTTTACACGTAACGTTTGCCTGTCCGTCTGCGTCAAAACTTTAACATTGTGCTAATGGAAAACGCAGTGAATGGGTTCAGACCCATTCTCTGGGTGTGCGTTTGCGTCACCATTGACTCAATAGAAAACTTGACTCAAACCTTGACGCAGACGCAAACGCTACGTGTAAACAAGCTTTAAACCAACGACACCGTTGTTTGACGAAACGATATTATCCTAAGTGCTGAAATGTCCTATTGATATTTGCTATCAGTTATTAACACATATACATGATATCAACCGTTGACTTGGTCTTGGGTACAAGCTAGAATGCCTTTCTAAAACGTCGACCTTTTACAGCAGACCTTAAGTCTTCAGGCCATCCCTATTTCTACTGACATTTACATACAAGATGATACATCTTCTACTTATTATCAGTATTCTGGTGCACGAGAAGTTTCCAATGATTTTCATCAATGATTTGGTGATCAAAACAAATCTGTTTTGTGTCCAGGCACAATTTCTATTCACAAGATGTACTAAATTTTGTTTCTAATCTGATACACCTAGGAAGTGATTGGTAAGCCTTGTTCACACGTATCGACACCGAAATTTGGCCCGTTGAAATTTTAACATTTTGCTAATTTTACTTAGTAGTATTTTCTACATGATTTTACCCTAGATTTTCCTAAGGGTGATTTCCGGTTCTTTCCTAAGGGTGATTTCCGGTTCTAGTTCCACACGTCGTGTCATTGATGATGGTGGTAGAGATCCACGATGCGTTGCGCCTCCCTCTGACCGCTCAGCAGTGCCCCATGCGAACTTGAGTAAAACGTTGGATGAGTCGCTTCTCCCGCAAATAACAGAACTGGCTGAAGAAAGAAACAAAATGCGTTGTTAGACATTATGTTATTCCATCATTACCGACCGCGTACGTAGTACGGGAGGAGGAAATGTTTTCACAGCTGTCTGTCCATTCATAGCGGGGGAGGGGGGTACTCAGTCCCAGCTGGAGGGGGGGGGGTGTACTCAGTCCAGCCGGGGGGGGGAGGCTGAGTCCCCCCCCCCGGGACTTGCTACGCCGAGGTCAGTATGCCTCTTGCGTTCACGCAGGAGGACTTTCTTGTTCATAAAAGAAAAAACCGGATACATTCCTGTAGTCATTCACGGAAAAAAAACCAACTTTTTTGGCGTCCACAAGTTATTTTTGGCGGGCCACTGGTACCCAGGTTTGGACTTTTGCTTTGAAAGCCAGGTCTGCTTCATCACATGCACCTGTGGATTACTCAATATTACCCTCTTGGTGTTGCGACACCTGCCGAACTCACGGCGATCAACATGGCAAACGATCACCTTTACCCACTTGTAAAATGTATTGTTAGATATCACCATTCAAAATAAGAAAGCCTTTCAACTGAAGGAAAACTGCCCGCGTCCCCTAGAAACCCGCTCCCATGACATATTTGGAAAGAGGGTCCCGTCCTTCCTGTGGGGTGGGGAGGTCCTGTCCCATTGTATCAAGGAATAGGTTTCCAGTGCATCATGGGACAGGAACCCCTCCCTGGACAGACAAACACGACTGAATGCATTACCTTCTCGCAAACTACGGTTAAAAAAAAACGTCCTATGAAATGCTACTGTCTTAATAATAAACTGCGCGATAATCAGCGACGCAGAAAATTGACTCAATTTAACCGGATCCACGAAAGCTGTTTACTTCAGGGATAGGTGCCTTTCAATTAGGAAAAAGGACAAAAGAATAAATTTACTCTGGTGCACGAAGTTCAAGTGCGTTTCAACTGGAGACTTTTTTCAAGTCTTAAATCATACTTCATTATGATAACCAACTCATAACAATGGGCTTATTACGCCCTGACCACACTGAACTTAATCGTTTCCGAGACTGATTTTCTTTCCAATCTGATAATATACAGAAGTGTCCACGCTGTATTCTGCATATTACTGCATCCGATATCGGACACAAAAATGGTTTGGTAAGGGACAGTTCACACTTGGCGACAACTTTCGTGTCGTTGAAAAGTTTCCATTGACAACAACGACAATGGACAATTTTGTCTTTGTCGTCAAGTGTAAACACTAACATTGGCAACCATGCAGCCCATTTCTGATGACATTAAAAGTTTTCATCGTTGGCGTTAACTGGGAACGGTCCCTAACCCATTCAAATCATAAGCAAAATCGGAATGGGAATTGGTCTCGGAGCAGTGTGGACACTTCTGCATATTACTATACAAGCCAAATTTATTGGAAAGAAAATCCGACTCGGAAAGAAAATCGGTCAGTACAGTGTGGCCACATCGTTACACAGTGTCACACACAAATTAATGTACGGGGGGATTTATCAGATTAATCTCATGTATCTTGTTAATTTGTCACAAATCATGAAATTGAACTCAGAAAAAACACCTGCAACACTCCTGGAGAGGGAACGTTTTGTGTTACAATTGAATTTTTTTACGTATTTGTTCAGATTACCATAAAATTCAAACATCTTCCTCTATGCGACAGCTGTGATAATAATTAAACCGAAAATCGGCTGTAACAAAGTGAACGGGAGTGGTATCTTTATTTTTTTAAAAAAAATTTTTTGGAGGACACCAGTCCTTTTTGTGGGGCCACTGATACGCCTGTTTTGGACTTCTGGTGACCTCTGCCCTGGGTTTCAAAGCCAGGTTGGATCCCTTGCTTGTGTGCTTCCTCGCCTGCCTGCAATGGATTCCTCAGATTCACCACTGGTGCGACACCTGCTGACCCTCTTGACGGCCAGCATGGCAGTCGGTCGCATTTCCTACATGTATGTAGCAGAGGTAACGGGAGTGGTATCTTCTGGTCACACTGGGTCTCACTTGAACTTTTTAACATCACTCCCAGTGATATTGATGCAAAGAAAGCTATTCGTTGTAGTCGGGTACGGATTTATTAGGGAAGTTTGTTTGCAAACAATCGCGAACACTTTGCCCAAATTTTACTTCAAGGAAATCAGTTGTCCTTTTCGATAACCTCGTGACTCATGGTGAACTTAGCATATTTGTGATACGGATGTTGAGATGGTTTAAAGTCAAAGCTCGAAGTCCCGGAGTTTATCTCAGGTTTATTTCCAGGGAATACTTCCATTCTGATGAGATTTATTACCGCCCGCGTGCGTAGTACGACGGGAAGGTAATGTTTTCACAGGTGTGTGTCTGTTCACGGGGGGGGGGGCGGGTGTCCCAGGTCCAGGTCAGGACAAGGGGGAAGGCATGGGGTACCCCCCTGCCAGGTCCGGGTAACCCCCCCCCCCTCCGGATAGGACAGCAGAGCGAGCACTTACTACGCTGCGGGTGGTATGCCTCTTGCGTTCACGCAGGAGGACTTTCTAGTATTACGCAAAAAAATTACCTTATTTGTAAAGGGCATTGGGACAATCGCGAACACTTTGCCCAAATTTTACTTCAAGGAAATCAGTTGCCCTTTTCGATAACCTCGTGTCTCATGGTGAACCTAGCATATTTGTCCAGCAATTTAAAGGCTCTCATTAAAAGGACAACATAAATCGACTGTCGTAGTGATACCAATGGTGATACGGATGTTGAGATGTTACAAAGTCAAAGCTCAAAGTCCCGGAGTTTATCTCAGGTTTATTTCCAGGGAACACTTCCATTCTGATGAGATTTATATTACGCACAAAAATTTTTTTACCTTATTTGTAAAGGGCATTGAGATACACAGACTTAGAGATCAGTGGGATAGTGTTTCCCCAATGGCGTCACTAAAGATTAGGTTCCTGTGAACCTGAGCCGCAACAATGCGAAATAGAGGCAAGGCTGCTCTCAGAGCCCTGGTAATCTAGGTGTGAACAGTTAAAGAAAAACAGTTCCAAACTGTGATGTACATCTACATGTATTTAAATTATTTACTTCCAATGCTGGTAATCGTAAGTTTGCATTCAATAGTGCTACAGTGTGCAGTTTACATTTTTAAAGCTATATATTTTCTCAGCATATTCCCATGCCAACATAATTGTCACGACCTTTTGATCTACAGAATCACCTGTACCAGGGGCCCTGCTTTCCCCCCGTGTCATCATGCTGACAGGCATTACCTGTTGTGAAATTATATTTCGTGCTAAGGGCCAGCTTACACCAAGCGTTAGCGTCAACTCAAGAGTCAATGCTGCGATGATGCTTGCGACATAGTTCTCATTGAAATCAATGGAAACACAAACAGTCGCTCCGGAATGGGGTTGCAACCCATTTTGGAGCAACGTCATTGATTTCAATGGGAGATATGTCGCAAGCGTCATCGCAGTGTTGACACTGACGCTTGGTGTAAACGGGTCCTAATACCTGTTGTGAAATTATATTTCGTGGTAAGTGACACGAAAACATACACAGAAATTTTGTGTCACTTCACACAAAAGCCTTTGTTCGGTCTTCACGCTAAATTGGCTCCTACCGTGGAAAATTTTTTTCTTTGTGTCTGGAAAGACGTTTTCAGAGCAATAGAGAAAATAGTTCCGATTCATAAAACCTGTTTTAGTATTTCATAACTGGCAACTCTTGTGGAGCTTTATTTACACTGGTTCCCGCTTACAACGAGTTCGGTTACAACGAGCACCCGGCTACAACGAGTGGATTTCATTGCATCCAAATCATTGACAGCAATGCTAAAAAGTTCGGTTACTACAAGCACTCTCCTACAATGAGCAGCTTTCTTTGCATCTATTTGCTCGTTATAAGCTGGAACCAGTGTACAATCATCTGCGCTGATAGCAAATGTTTCTGTTTCCTATTCTTTAAACTGGCAATGTCCTCAATGTTTTATTTACAATCATCTGCGCACACAGCAAATGTTTCTGCTTCCCATTCTTTTAACTTGCCGTGTCCTCAAAAGGTCATTGACTCTTCGTACAATGATTGAGATCTTAACAATATGACACATTTTAATGACAGCTCTTTTTCCTTTTTCAAATCTTGTTTTTTACGACAATGATGTAGAAAGTCAGAATTGAGGATACAGTTTCGACATTAAAAATCATAACAAAATGTGACCGTGTAATTTGATACAGAAAAGTTTATGATATCAAGTTGCTATTTCTTGTTTTTTTTTTAATTCAAACTTATTGTCATGTCCGACATATCACGTTTGATATGCCGTGTGACAAAGTTATTGCGTCGAAAATATTTCTATTCAGCCAAAAATTCAGTTGCTTACACAAAATTCGGTACTCAAAATTCATGTCAACAAGAAAGTCCTCCTGCGTGGCTGCCAGAGGCGTACCGCCCGGGGCGTATCCTGTCCATAGCGTGTTGTGTCCAGGAGGGGGGGGGGGGGGCAGAGACTGGGATTCCCCGCCCTGCCCCTGGTGAACAAACTGAAAACATTACTTTCCCCATTCTCCGGATGCGGGCGGTAATAAGGCGCAAACTAAAAATAGGACACCATCAGAGCTGTGCGTAATAGAGATCTTGGCAATTGATTTACAGATCAAATCAAAACCTGAGGGTTACGTAACCTTGTTGATCACTTGAATCTGGTTTCTTTTTGGAATGGTTTCGAAAGATTTTTTTGTGAAATCTCCTAATGAATGGCTTTGGCATCCTGACAGCTTTCTTGGAGTTCTGCTAACAGAGTTAAAAGTCGTTTTGAGTACAACTGTCCCTCCCTCCCTCGTCCCTTTACAACTATTTACCTTATCACTGTTCGTGCCAGTCACCGACTCGCCCATTGTTTCTACATCTTCTGCAGTAGCACCGATAGGAATGAAGCTGTACGAGCCGAGCGTGTACGGATGAGACTTCCACTTCGACCTGAAGAGAGATACAATTGTCACGTTTACTGCCTCGTTCACTACCGTACTATACACACACCCAAATGCAAAGAAGAAGTATTTGTCTTTCACATATTTTTTTTTTCATGCTTTTTCAGTAATTTTTCCCATACTACGGTACCGAGTACTAAATTTATATTTTGTTGGTAACGAAGAACAGTTGGGTCGCTTTATATGGTATAAAGTGGTACACGAACTTATCTTATTTTTGTGATAACCAGTACAACTAGGTGTTACATCTATTTTGGTTGTGTAAATGTTTGTTTATAGGTTTATTATTCCTTATTGTAGATGCTGACTGATGAAATTTGTCCTTTTCTAAGGAACAGGCGGAAGACAAAAAGTTTCTTATGTTTTCGCAAAGAACAAACAACAAACATCCTTGCGATTCGTTTCAATAACCTTGTTTGTGATGATGAACATTGTCCACCATCAATGTAATAATTCATCAGACAGGGTGGTACATGTTTTTCAGCGTTATGAACCTTTGCCTTTGGAGTGTTAATTTACACAGGAACTCCGCCTAATTGCTGTGGCAGCATAAAAAAACACCAAATATCACGTGAAGTATTATGTCCTATTCACGTGTAACATTTCCGTCAGCGTTTAAAGCCTTGTTTACACGTAACGTCTACGTTTGTATTTGCATCAAACGCCAAGAATGGGTTCTATGGCAACAAGTGATCGTGTTCACACTTGACATTTACATTTTCAAGAATGTGACGGCAAAGATCAAAGGAAAATGCAAGCGCAGACGTTATGTGTAAACCAACCTTAAGTTTTGCATAGCACCTGTGGTAATGCAAGTGTAAATGCAGAAAATGGGTGTACCGATACATGTCCATTCTTTACATTTACTTTACCATTAAGGTTCCGTTTACTTCGAGCTCTTATCAATAGCGTTTGCGGTCATCGCTAAGATTATGTAATGTATTCTAGCCATTTTTTGCATCGCTAACGCTATCGTCAAGAGCTCAGTGTAAATGGAATCCAACACAACGTTACAGTTGACGTTATGTTGACGTTGAAACAAATGCAAACGTTACGTGTGAACAAGCCTTAAGGCGACGTTTATACTGAGCTCTTAGCGATGGCCTTAGCACTAGCGATGTAAAATCTTCTTAGAAGACATCGCTAAGAAATGGGTATAAAACCCATTCTTAGCGCTGTCTGCTAACGCTAAGGTCATCGCCTACGCTCAGTGTAAACGGACCCGAAGACAGCAAAAAAAAAAAAAAAAACCAAAAAAAACACGTGAAGCGTTACTAAACGACTGTGACAGGCGTTGAACGTTTTTTGTTGTTTATTTAAATAGAACGACGTAATCCGTGTACGGTTCTGGGTTAAAAACTATTTCTAAGCGATTACGTACATTACCACTCTCTTGAGTTTGGGAATGTCTGTTGTTTTGAGTACTTGTTTCATCGTCTCTACACATTTTTCTCCCACTTCTTCATCGGTCAGAGTCTCGATGAACTCTGCTTCTCTTCCGGAAAGCCATCCTGTAAAGATAATATTGAATTATGTAAACACTGCAATCTCAATAGTAAAAAGAAAAATATGACGTTGCGTCGTTGACCCTATTGGTGGCACGTAGACGTCATGACAACATTCTCAAGTAAACAAATTCTAACCAATGACGGCAGGTTAAAGTAGGCCTGCTTAATTATCATAAAACTACCAAAGGGTGTTAACAACCCCCCCCCCCAGGTCAGTATGTTATTAACCCTTCGAAGTAACCAATAAGTTGACCTTACGAGCCACAAACAACTGAAGGAAAAGTTTTAAAATATATGCTTTTCAACAAACAAGTAGGAACAAGAAAGTCCTCCTGCGTGAACGCAAGAGGCATACCGTCCGCGGCATAGCCGACCTATCCCTGGGGAATCATGTTCCCCAAAAAAATTTAAAAAAAAAAATTCAAAATCCCCCCAAAATATTTTCAAAATTTCAAAAAAAAATTTTCGGGGGGGGGGGGGGGGGGGGTCC
>JBCAUG010231817.1:0-34324 GCA_038406175.1 Haplosyllis leylae | reverse complement strand
ATCAATGGAGACAATAAATCAGCAAATTAGGTAAAAAAAAAGTCAGGTGTGAATGAATATTTGTGGTGGTTCAACTTGGATGTAATTTCAGCTGGAAATTTTGTAGGTTTTACGTTATTTGTGTCATGCGATTCCCATTATAAGTTGTATTTATTTGGAATAAGAAATTTATTAAAATGTCACAACCATATCGGAAGCGAGTATGAACACTGAAGTGAAATTTAGAGAAACGTTTAGGCACCAACGCTCTTCTTCCTGGGAATTCCAAACGGACAATTTTTCCGCTGCATTTAAACATGCAGGATCCAGTTGCTCCTATTCTGGTGATGTGCTGATTTCTTTGTTCTCGACTTTTTACTATGCATAGATGTTTCTATTTTACAAAAAGGATGGCAGGAAATGGAGTGAAAAAAATGAAAAGGAGAGCGGGGATAATTCGTAATACGGGTTTGGCTTTTCCCAGGTGAAGTGCTCATTTCAAGACTGTACGGGTTTTATGTTTCAGAAGGTGGTAGTGAGAGGTGTCTGAAGTAGTAGTATTAGTCACTGTTGTTACTCCAATTGACTGACATAACGTGATGATGCTTTATGGACAGAAATCAATGAAAATCTGAATGATTGTTGTATCTGTTAACCAAGTTTGGAGCTTCATATTTGACATTATTTATTACAAGTCTTTAAATACTGTGACATAAAATGGTTTTCACAAATGTTCCGCGCATTACCTTTTGAGGTCGGCCTGCGGTGATTTCACTTGGCGCACGACCGCTCGCGACAGTGAGCCGCTTCCCTTGCGGACCTCCCCCGTGGAAACGGCCCTGGCAGTTGCCGTGCCGCTAGCAGCAGTGACACTTTCGGTGACAAATTTGTCGCGTGCGCTGACTCCACGTATGTGGCCTTCCGTTTATCTTGGCTCCAGTTTACTTCTTTGTTTTCATTGTTATAGAAAACTGACCAGGTGGGGTATTAATTTGAAGTAAAAGAACAGCCCGTTGTCCTTAGCATAGGACATTACCTTAGAATGTGAAAATACAATGTAATAATTCGGAACTGAATTGAAAAGAAGTGTCGGCGTTAAATGAAATTGTCTCAATGAGGTCATTATTGTATCCGCCGTGTGAGTACAGAAGATATGCGTGTCACCTCGGCGACCTTGTCGTCTGAGTGTCCGTCACGTAGTTGGACTGAGATCACCCCAATATCAACCCTCGTAAGGTGTAATCAAGTGGATAAAATGATGTCACTGATTCATTCTGAATCCAGAGGACCACACACACTTGCAATCCGTGCCTATCCAGTATTGATCTTCATTGTTTTATTTTACTTGGAGGACGATTAAAAAGTCTAATATTGATGTGATGTGGGATATTTCTATCTTAAACCACCGCCTCCTTTCCTCTATTTTCCCCTGATTACTATTGATGCATTACTCAAAGTGATTTGGGAGGGAAAGCCTGATATTAGCGAAATGAGAACAAATTAATTGTGGACAGATTTTCGCTTGAATAATTTATACGTTTTTAACTTGTGTCCCTTTGATTTTTTTATATTCATTCATTTTTCGGACCTTTGATAACAAGAGTTGATAGCAACACCTTTTTAATATCATCCCATTCAGTGATTTTATTTATTAGTTTCTAGTAGTGGCTGATTTTAATTCCATTATTCTAGATTCAAGAGATAAAAACTGGGGTAATAGATTTTTTTGCAGTAATCTTCGGTTACGATCAGTTAGAAATTAATCTGCACTTATTATTAGTCTTGTGTCTGCAAAGTGGATTTCTTTGTGTCTCAAAAGGCTTTTCTCTTGTGAAAGGAGAGTTGTCCATATAATTTGCTTTAATCTCTATTCAGTAAGCAAAGTGCCTGCCCTTCGGTCGAGATAGCGCGCAAGCAAAAAAAGTAATGGTGAATGCCAATATTTGGTCATTCTTTAGGGAATTATGTTACAGCTATGATTAGGGATTTACCGGGGAGAGTTGCCTGCTTTAGGTAAACAAAAGAACCTACAGGGCAGGTGATCCAGCCTGCGGGGAAGTTAGAGGTACTCACGAAGTTATCCTTTATTAGTCGCGATTCCTGTCTCCATCCCCTATTCCTCATCATTTAATTCCCCGTCCCTCTCCCCCGTAGTCCTATCTTTACCTCCCAGTCACCTCCGCATCCTCGCCTCTCCGGTTGTCCATTCCCTCCCCTACGCCCTGCCTGTGTCTCCAGTCCCCCTCACCCTCTCTCTGGCCTCTCTCACAATGATCACACTAGACGTGATGTTAGATTAGAGAGGTGCTCTAGCCGTGTATGACTAAGCTTCCTTTTACATAAGTTCATTGTGTCGATTCTGCTGTCAACTATTCCTACCGTTGTCTGGCTATCAAATGGAGACATTCACTTTTCCATCAAGTAATTTCATTGTCTAGGGAGATTGGACACACGACTAAGTATAATTTGATTATAAACAAAGTAAATAGTGTATTAACTATTTTCATTATTGGACATCTATCTGTTCGTGGATTAATCATTAAACGTAAAGTTGGAACACATGTAGTTGCGATATCGTGCCAATTTGGGTAAAAATGTGCTAATTTGCTCACTTATGTTCGATTGATTTTTGTGTTGTCAGAAAATCATTTCAGTTGTCTGTACAAAAGAAAGTGGGAATTTTACAGAATGCCTCAAATATGCAGACAATTTAATGGAGATGCATCTTTGAATGGAATTGCGTGAAAAGGTAAAACGGGCGCACGTGTCTTGTAACAAGGTTCCGTTCACCTGTGAGGACCAAGGTGTCGCAGTCTCAAGAAGGTGCTGTGATAATTCCTAAATGGCCTGGAGGGGCCTCCGTTTACTCGACGGTTGTAAAATATCATTAGATGGATTTCTGCATGATTAATACCAATGTAATGGGACGTAACAATGGCATGGTAAGGCGAAGGGTCCACCGTAACTTGCCTTTGATGTAAGGGTCCGATAATTCAGATATGATTAGGAAAGGAGCGTGAATCAGAATTTCGGACATCCGCAACCGTAAATCAACTGGATTCATTCTCGTCGGTTTTAAGAGAAGTGCTTTAAAGGCGTTTGTATTGTTTTACTAAAGGTCATTGAGTACCATTCCAGGAACTAGGTGTCAAAAAATCCCCCTTTTCCATGTGTCTTAATCAGATGATTCGGCATGTTATTACTAAATTTTATTGCTGGTATGTGACGTGAACTTTAATACAAAATGTAACCAGCAAAACCAGAGTAAGGTCACCTTTGTTATGGTTTTTGACTGTCGGGCTCGAATTAAGGGTGTCACATTGTTGAATTGAAGTGGTCAACTTTTTCACTTCATTATTATACTGCAAGGAAGACGATTAGCATTTTTGGCGCTGCATTTGCGACTCTTTCCGTTCATTGATAAAAAATGGTGACGAAGTGCCGACGTGATGTTTGATTTTCTTCAATTCCCTGTTTATGAATTCTATATTGTTCAGTGAGGTATCCATATAAGCCACCTGTTGGTTAAATAGCACTCCTCAAACCTGACTGTCATCGGATAGTGTTGATTATCATCATTCATTCCTGTTTAGGAGATTATTAGCATTTCAATTATCATTTCAGATGGTCAGTTCCCATGAAATAAAATATTAGAATAAAGGTCTTTTCCTACGAAAATTAGGGAAGACCATCCAATATGATTAATGTCTAAATGATGGCTTCTCAAGTAGCAATTCTGAAACATTCAAAGGGAAAAAATGACATTGAGACTCCTTCATCTTCATAAATAGAAACAGTATCAAAAGTTGAAAACAATTATTGATTCGTTCGAAATGAAAACCATTGTCTTTCGAAACAAATTTATTGAATTGAGAACTCAGGAATTTCTAATTTGATCAGTGATAAAAAGATGATGATTTTGGCGATGAACTTTGATGTGGTGCATCAAATTCCATTTTTACTATTTAAAAACGCCGCCATTTAATATGCGAAAAGAAGAAATGTGCGCTGCGCAATTTGAAGGTCAGTTGATGGTCAAGGGCGTGCTGGGGTATCAATTTCAATTTTATTATCCATAAATTAATATCCGGAAAGTTAGATCAAGTGTCGGAACACGCTTTTTTTACTCGCGTGTGGTGTCAGAATGGTTTCGTGTTGTTTTTAGGAAAATTTTAATTGAAAATTATACTCATGTATACGATCCAAAATCGTCTCACATTTCATGTCCTAATTTTTGTTTTAATTGTGTTTTATTCGAGTAAAACACATCGTGATCTGAAGACGTGATTAAAATACACATACCTCAATGTGACATCTTCATTGCATTGTTATGGAAAATAGAATAACGTTTCACAAACAAACTACAGAAACCCAATCGAACAGCTAAACATTTTTCTGATCATTTACATGGGATGCCATTTGATTTTCAGAAATTTTGGTTTTTATAGTCATTGTGTCATTTACACTTCTATCCCCCCTGCCCTCAACCGTGCCAGGGTTCGAGTTGGGAAGTTTTAGCCATCCATTGTGGTACAAAAATAGTAAAATAGTATAGGTTGATGACGCTGGTGTTAAAATAAATAAGTGACCAACCAAAAATGAAAGAATCATGTATCTTTAAACCTTATATAAAAGACTTGTCATTATTACGTATATTTTCGACATTTAAGGCAGACTAAAGCATTTTTCAGTTATCTTTTCAAAGGAGAGGCTTGCATTCATTGCACAATGCACACGATAAATATTTATTCAGTAGTGACTTCTATTTTCTGGGAACATAGTTTGTCTGTTCATTAGACTTGCATTGCAGAAAAAATACTTCTTCAGAAAAATAACTTCAGCCTCGTTTCATCGACATATTCATAGACGATCTGTGTTCAATTGTCTGAAATTTTATTCCACATCGACATCATTTGTTACGTTACAGTTTTGTACCAAGCAGAAGGAATTTAGTTTATTTGGCTTTATATATTTCTGTATCTATGAACAACAACAAGAACAACAAAATAAAACAAAGGTCATATATGTAGGCAAAATTGAATCAAAGATTGAACACACTTGATTGAATTTAGAAAAAAAAGCATGACAAAGTTGAAGGCACGTGCGTGGTTATCACATTAATTATTACACTTAAGTCAATGGGCGTTGTAAAAGAGGGTCAGCCTATTTTGGTGACCCAGAATTTGATACTTGGGTGTTTTCAAAGGGTCAACTTTAGAAAAAGACTCTTGGAAAACTTTCAGTTTAATTGACCTGTCAATGAAACCATGATTACCCAACGTTAATCATTCTTTTCGCTTGGTTTTTCACCAATTTTTGCAATTATCCGTGGATTAGTGAGATAACTGCCGGAGAACATAAAACGTAATCAAACATATGGCCACCAAGAACAGAGGTGCAAACGTGTGGGGGTCAAGCAACATAAATTTCAAAGATGAGTTTGACTCGTCAGAATGAAGGTTGTGACCATATGAGCGGTACGCTGCCCTTTTGCTTGATCGTTTCCAAAGATAATTTGATTACACAACGCGAACAATTACCCAACACTATCATGCTAGATTACATTTGTGATTCCCGTTAATTTTTTATATAAAACAATGATGCGACTTGTGACATTTAAAGTGAACAAATAAGTTTTGTTTTGGAACACAATTGCCACGTACACGATGGCATTAGAAAGTGTGGTAGGATAATTGGGTGACGGACTTGTATCTTTACTTAACCAGTGCTGCATTACATATCAGAAAAGAATGAGTAAATGGATTTAATTTCTTGTAATTTTCCTGAATGAATTAACCCATTTTTTCTCTATCGTGCGAAGATAAGGGCATGCATAATAGCACATGCACCTGCTAATTACGTACACTTTTTCTCATTTTTCACAACAAAGTCGAAGGAGCATTTTATTCGGAATATTGAGTTAAAAGTAGCAAGGTCCTGAAGAGAGCCTACTAATTCTTTCAATAACCTCCTTTCATCGGGCAACCTGTTCTGGGCAAAACAACAATAGGATGAACCATGCTGTATTGTTGTGATGCACCGCTATTGTCATAGCCTATAGGGGTGTCCAGGCCTCCCACAATTCGTGCTGCAATTTTCCAGAATCCAAGTCCGCAGAAAATCCACTACTTCAAAGGGCTCCTCTGCCGCCTTTAGATTTTAATAAAGATGAAACTAAATGCATTTAATGTTGCCAATTAAGGCAGACGGTACTCGTTGATCAATATGGCACAAACAGGCAAGAAGCGAAGGGTGATTAGCAAATCAACATTTAATGGATCTTGTTTGCGAAACAGGTATTATCTCCCTGGCTTTGAAATTCAATTTATATTAGTGGATGCACTGCCAGAAGTGTTTTATTTAAAAGAGGTATGATGGTGCTTTTGAGGGATGTGGCTATTAAATCTGGGTGATTATAAAAAATAGAGTGCTTTCTAACAATGTGCCTTTGAGATAACGAACACAGAGTAGTTACGAAGCTTGGTAAAAGATCCTATTGACAGAAACCAGTAAAAAGACCAGCTGCCACAACCTTCAAAAGTGGCACATACTCTCAACTATGCATTTTACTTCTTGTTAAAGGAGAGAATTCCATTTCTGGAACAAATGCGGTTGTATTACTGGGTCGTCCTTTTTGTTTGACAGAATAGAAGCTTTGATTCGGAAAACTACTACTGGCAATAGGTGTTCAGAAATTAGACTGAATTTACATTTACCGTTGTCGATTTCCACAAAGAGAACAAATTGAAGCCTTGCAGTTTTTCGTACAAAAATGACAAAACAGTACCGTAGGAAAAGACAGCAAAGGTTGATTTCATTAGAACACATGTGTGATTTTGAAGTAATTTTCTGAAAGACGACATTTGGGTTGCAACTTAACTTGGATGAAACAAGACTTTGAGTGCCTGGATTGAGAACAACATTTCGAAGGCAGGAGAATTAAAACGATTCCATCTTTTGGTGACAACATAATGCATTGCCTACCACAGCCATAATTTGCGGAGATCTTATCGTGCAATAGTTCAAACACGACAAAATTAGGCGGGGATCTCCGCAGAATGCCTTTTCAGAAATGAACGGCATTACTGAATGAAACCTTATTAGAAGTTATCTGTGATGCAATGAGGAATGGGTCATAGGGGTTCAGCAGTGGATATGCACGTTTTTCTTGGTCTTGTCATTCGCAGAGTGATCCATCAAGTAGTAAAATTCACCTCCCTCTGGCCTGTGGTGTCTCTCTTCTGTAGGTTCCATTGTGCATTTCTTCTGAGCCTAACCCCCCTAGGGATACTATTGTAACTTCAATGTCCGTCTTCATATAAAGATTATCTCCTCAAAGATCGTCAGACCTCGGGGGAATATCGAGGATCGAAGCTAATACTGTCCAAATAGAGAGTAATGAATGCGAAATGCGGGCAGGTCATGAAACAACCGGTAGATATACGGACAGTGATGAGTACCATGACAGGGGGACGGACACTGATGCGGCGGGCCACGGCAGCTGGCTAGACAGATAAATAGGAGGAAAAAACAATACAGACCAATAAATAACGTAGGGACTGTTTTGTGTTACATCAGTGTTATGACTTCCCAGCCCCAATCCGACCCTAACATGTCAAAAGGCACAGACTGGTCAATGAAGTACATATTTATTTTGCTCAAAGGAGGATTGGTTTTCGTCCGTATCTTCAATAACACAAGAACAGCAGCCCAGATTGAAACAAATTACTCTTTATTCACAACTCGATACCGAGTATTTGAAACTGATCGCTGTTCCGTTACAGTCATAATTCGTGTAATAATGTTTCCTGCCCGCAATGAAGAGGTTTATTGAACTTTTGAGTACCATATTCTTTGGTTTTGTAATAAGCTGAAGTGCGAAGTCATGGTCCAATTTACGCAGTTGTGATGAATTTCTTTTGTTCCTGTTTAATGCAGGGTTGATTTAATGTGTTTTTGTCGTGTGTGGATTCATCTTGTTGTAAATAATAGATAGTAAGTCAAGTTATGCGTGCGCTCGTATGATGCCCAATAGAAACAAAATACGCAATTGTGAATACTGTTGCATGATCGAATTTTTAAATAGATTTACAAAAGTCACACCTTCATTAATCTATTCGCGCCAATTCCGCAAGTTGAATACGTTTTTTCGCCCATGTTGTCATAGCCAACATGCAATACATGGAACTGTTGCGCTACAGAGTTTCAAAATTCAACTTGAAATCAATGTTACGAGTCTTAGGAGGCGGGAAGATTCCTATTTTGCTATAATACATCAAGAGGGAAAATGAATATTCAAGGCATTCCATAATCACCAGGCTTTTCCTTCAAAAATGCAGCAATAATTACCAAGTAAAAATTCTCCAGAATTGAAACGATCGTCCTCTTGTTTATGTTTTGGTGTCCTGTCCTCTTGCTGATTATATTTTCCTACAGTTGTAATTGTTGCACACCAAGATAAAGAAATAAAGATACTGAAGACCATTGTTCTCGTGTCAGTGCAAAAATTTTCAGTGACAGATAAACCAAACAATCAAATTAAACCGCCCTCAATACCAAGAGATCAGAGGTGAAACAGCTGCTTTGTCCTGTACGCAGTGGACACACCCTTGACTCCATATTGTTGCAAGTGATTGTAAACTAGTTCAATAATTTCGTGTAAGGAACTGGTGCATATCACACCATAAATCTAAAATATTTGACTTGCAGTCAGCTTGTTAACCGCCCTTTTTCCATTGTGAAATGGACAGGTCAACCGAGACTGGACCTTTGCAACAATAAACCACTGCCCGTTGATGAACTCTTCCTAATTTCGTAGCTGTTTAAAGTTGACATCCATTGAATATAATCTCGACACTTTCCCCCCTTTTTGAAATTCATTTGTTGAGTAGAATTAATTGTAGAAATTGCAAGGCACACAATGTAGCAGATGTAAGGATTTGTGAAATTATTACTTTTGTTATTTAGCCATTGTTTCCTTTGAAAGCATGCACACAAAGTTACCGTAGGAACCTAATTGGTCGTCATCATTGTTTGCAGAATCTCTGATGTTCCATTTCCGCCAGGTCATGTTGAGTACCAAGGTAACCAGTCGGCACCCACGTCCTGAGGCGTTGTACTTTTAAAAAGTTAGACAAATGAGTAACAAATACAACGAATATTAAGCCCTTGATTATGACTTATTATCAAAGCTGTTACTACCTTATTGAAGTTCAAATGCACGCCATTTCAACTCGTTTTTGTTTTCAAAACACTTTAATTCTCAACAACTTCTGAAGCAATAGCCTGAAGAGATTCGCCAAGTTTTTGTTTTTTAGGTTCATTTTGTAGGTTGTTGCAAAAAGAGAAAGTAGTTCGAGAGTTGAATCGGGCATAATCCCAAAACATTTTGCAACCTGTTCGCTTTCCATTGTTAATGGATGCAAAACACTAATTGGTAGGCATAAAAATCATCGATTCTGGATCATATCTCGATATGTATTATCATGAATCTGAACCAATGTTGGCGAAGGGAAGTGAAAGCGAAGTGAATTTGACAGATTCTGTGGCCTGAATGTGACCAAAAATTAGTTTCGTTTTTATCGTTGTATTGAATATCAGGAAAAAAATTCTGTTTCGTGTCTTGAATTCAAACTAATTTGTCCATTGTTTAGATGACAAGTTCGCAGGTCAGTGTTCAACATGCAGGCGTAGTAACCCATCAAAAGGGGAAAAAACAGAACTTTCCATCAGAGGATCAAAGGTGAAGCAGATGCTTCGTCTTCAACTCAGTGACCATTCTTTGTTCATCTGTTGTAACTTATTGTCAGTGAATGCTTTTACCTAAGCTAAATAATTATGATAACTCCAAACATTGTCTGTTATGGTGATATTTGTTTTTGCACGCTTTACGCCAGGAAGAGCTAGGTCGTTGTGCTTGTGATTTCTCACAAGTCGCGAAAACTGGTCAGTTGTGAAAGTCACCCCGTTGTGTTTGGTATGTCAAACGGTTGTCAGTTTTTACTGATTATTTTATGAAGTGATTAGATTACCTAACCCACGGCTTTTTACGCCTGTCACTTAGCATGATTTATTATGTTAATGCCTTGGAAATTTGGTAATCAGATAAAACTGGGATGTGTAAAATTTGGCATCAATTCCATATTATTTCCCACCTGCCTTACCAAAGCTCCATTGATTTGGCCTTTTAGATAACCTGTTTCGTGCAGGTTTAACACTTTTTATCTTTTATTCCGTGGAACGAGTTGCAACAGTTTCATGCAATTTAGGTCACACTGTACCCAAAGATAGTGGTACTAATTACTGGTTGTGTTTTCATCATGTTTCCAATATCTTTTGATCTCCCAAGTCATTTTGAACATGGTTGTAATTTTTGTCGAGGCTAACAATACACTTGGCATTAAGTCATCCCATCTATTATTTCGAACAACTCTATCAATATTTTGATTTTTATCACTGTTTAAACTCAAACTAATTATATGAGTTCTTGTAATGAATTTTCAAGTGAAGGAAATTACATAAACACCATTTATCGTTGCTATTACTGGTTGTTGCAACAGGAAAATTTCGCAGTGCCAGAAAATTAGATTAGAAAGATAAATATAGAATTGTTTCCTGACCTAATTTCTGTGAAAAATTCAAATGGTCCAATTTATTTCTATGGGTGACCTACATTTTTGCATAAAACATCGTTAGTATGGAAGAGGTAGCACACTGTATGACCAAATTATGTCATGAACATTTGTGATCAAGTTGGCTTCTTTGACAGATTTGTGTCACTGCATCTTTTTTCAATAAAGGGAGAAATCCGGTGATCAAAGAGAGTTTTGTTTTCAAAATTCACTTGGTTGTTGCATAAATATGGCCCTTAGAATTTAGAATGAAGATTTAAATCACTTCGCACATTCTCTCATCCAGCTGGACTGGATTACAATGAACCAGGATTGAGTATGAAAATCGATCACCACCCAATGCATTGTTCACAGAGATTGATCACTTTCTACTTCAATGTACTTGTTGATTGATTTTGGTCTCGTCGTAATCATTGATTTTGAAGGAATCGGGGGCAGGAAACACTAAACAATATGCAGTAAAATTAAACCCTTGTTGGAATTTATTTCCTTCAAACCAGGTTATGATCAATCAAGTGTGACTGACATATTAACAAAAGACATTTCTGACGAGAAAAGAGAACCAAGAAGAGCTGCACATTCAGTGAAGTAAATGGGTAATCAAACATGACCACACGGTGTAGCAGCTGAAAAATTCTAAGTCTAAAAATTCCTCATCATTCTAATTGTGTCGCCCCCCCCCCCAAAAAAAAATACAAAGAAAAAAAACAACAAAAACAAAACAAGATACAGTGCCTGGTAAAGACGATACGATCAACCTAGTTTGGCTACGCATCCTGACCACTCACAGTATTTTGGTCGCATGCTGCAGGAAAAGACACCACTGAACCTGAAGACCATCTAGGTTCTTTTCGCTGTGACAAGACTATAATTTTAAACACTGCTATTGAAGCATTTTTTGATTTACAACCTTTTTCTGTCTGTCAAACGTGCATTAATCTGTGTTCAAAATGAGTTCATTGATCGATGTCAATTTTACTAAGAAAGATCACAAAGTGAAAACCATTTTTATGAACAGGGCCAATGGGGGAGGACCATAGTTTCAACTTTCTCTTGATAAAACAATGGGTTTACAAGCTTTATCGCATAAGTGTAACGCATTAAGGTGCCATTGTCTTATAAAAAATTAATTCATATCGACAAACACGTCAGCAGGAATAATTTACAGCAAAAATAAAACTTCTTGCTTAAGTAAAGTGAAATTATGGCTTGAACAATTAAACAAATACAAAAGTTGCTATTCATGTGTCTATTGTAAACCATATTAAGCTTACCAATAGAGTTTTTCACAAACTGTCCGCAATACAAGAATGCAAACATTGTCAACTTCGTTTTAACTGTGACATTCAAAATCAACTGCGGTAGATCGATTAAGTGTGAAACATTACGTTGTAATCCCATTTACGAATTAACCCCTAACTTCACATTTATTAGCATCACTTGGTGCAAATAAAGGAGTAAATGGCAATTTTGTGGGAACACAAACTTGGCAACAATGCCAACATTTCCAACTTTGTCTGTTTGTGAAAAACTCGAATGTGCCAACCTAATTTGGGAACAACTTGTACCAATCGCTTGGAAACAATTGCCGTGTGAGTTCTGTGCAGTGGAGTCAGCGCAGCACGAATATCACTTTCCACATATTTTGGTCGCAGTCTTCTTTCTTCTTTCAGTAATCTCACATATAGAAAAGTTAAAAAGGAGAATATTTATCACATGATGAATCATAACACGATACGTGGACAGAATGATCTCATATGTTTAAAGTACCTTAGTCCTGCTTTGTGTAAATAGACAAACGGTAAAATATCCTGACACTGATGCATGCGCTACCCGTGCAGTAAAAGTCCAGTCGCATTGCTGAGCGTCATCACTTCCCCTACTTACAGACGATAACAGACAAAGTAAATACACATTTCTGTTGTTATGGTACTCAATATAATTTTCCCTTTAACGTATGGATCAATCAATATACCTTTGTTTTGTCAACATACAGTCCATTTGTTTAACTCCTGATGATATTGTAGACATGTCTGAATCAATGTAGATGACTTCAGCAATTTTTTTTATTTGCGTGTTCAATTCGCCACAATTGTTAGCTGAAAGACATCGTCGCATGTTTAGATGTCTTTCATGTGCTCGACATCACTTGATTGATTATAATTAATGTATTCTAAATCACTGGCTATTGAGAAGCTCCAATACACATATTTTGAATGAATAAAATATAGGTTGTTCCCTGAACATTCAACAGATTCTTGAAAACGTGGTTTTTTATGTACAAAATATTGACATTTGCCCATTTGTGCATTCAGATTAAATTCACCATGAAATGTAATATATTGTGTGCTTGAAAAAGGAGAAAATGATGCCTTGGAATACTCCTTACTCTTGCGCCCCTGGTAAAAAGCTATGATATATGACAGCAGGCCCATGGACTGGGAACTTGAGGGCAGGAACTGTGAATGACCACTTTCAGCTCGTTACGTTGCCCCTTTGTGGAAAAAAGTGAATGGGAAAATCTTGCGGAGAATAAATATCACTTGCATTGCAGAACAATATTGACAAGTGATTAAATTGAAAGTGAGCAGATTTGATTGAGGCATATTTGTTCGCATTGCAGAGTGATTCTGCACATGGTTATTAGGTCCTATGGTCACTTATGGTCAATTATGTTTGCTGGTCAAATCTGGGGGTCATCCAGGCATTATGGTTACCACGCTGTACTGCCTCCGCCCGTTGAGGCAATGGCACTCGCCACAACTCAGTAACTACACACTACCCTGGCCATCGATTGCGACTTAAATCACACTACTTTTACAGGGACGGAGGGTATGAACCTTTACAAATGTCCAGACAAGTTTCATATATTATTCATCAAAACTGGGCACTCCGGGGAACGCATTGTTTCCAACATGCAGACAAGCAATGCATAACAAAGATTTCTAATTGAGAAAATCGGCGGTTATCAAGTGAAGCCTTTCTGACTCTGTCGAGATGTTAGCTGATTAGAACTACGGGTTTGTCTGCGTAACATCTGGCGGCCTAGTCACAGAGGACGGAGAGAAGATATAGGGAGCGAGGGACGGGGAGGTCCCCAGTCAGACAACCTTTCCCCTTCATCGCCAGATTGTCCATTCCCCCATTTCTTGCATTTGCCCAGGCGACCATGCGGGCCATTTGTCGGCAAACAGATCAATTTGTTGGAGAGGAATTGTTTTTCTGTGATTGATCAGCTGTATTGTCACGTCCAGGACAGTCGCTTTACCTATAAATGATCAATACCTCCAGCTCCTGCCAAAGATGTAAGGGACCACTCTCTATACTGTCAAGTGCCAATCGGTATGAATATACGGGCTCATCCTCTGATCATTGCCATGTTCCTTGTAAATAATTAAACTAAATGAATAGAAGTGATATTGATACTTGATCACACATAAAATGTCAGTGATCCCTTTGCTATTTTAAAATTAATTTTGTAAAAGCTTGTTTTCCGATTGCCCTTTCGTGTCATGCATGGTTCGACATCAACACACACATGTATCGCATAACAGTGGGGTTCGTTCAAACGTGATGATATCATTATCGATATTAGTCAAATTACTCTTGACGCATTGTTCGACGTATACTAAGTAGTGTAATGAGAGTACTATGCGTATCGGCGTATTATTATTGAGTTACAATACCTGTACTACTGTAGGCTTTATTAATTTAAAAATTATTTTGATAATTTTAAAGTTTGAATTACCCGAAGTTTGATAACAACGTTAGCCGTATAATTGAAAGAGCGCTTAAAGCTATTGGGTTTAGTTTGAGTGAAAAACACAAATGGAGTCCTGAGGCAAGATTAGATGCGCGACGCAGAAACATTGCCCTAATGGAACTGGTAATTGTCACTACAAAAAGAGGCAAAGATTGAAATTATTTCAACTGACTCTTGAACGAATTTCTGTCAGAGGTGAACAAAGTTGATTGAAATATGATACTCCAAGGAACAATGAATTAAAAAGCAAACAGGGAAATAAGAATTGTATGGTGTCATTCAGATAATTTTTTAATATTCGCTGTGCAGAAAGTGTTGCTGTTTAAATTTCCCAAAGCTTGAAAGTCTAACATGGGTTGGGCAAATATTTTAGAGGATGTCGCACCCGTTCACGGCCACCAACCACACAATTGCTAACAATACATTGACGATAAAATTTCTGAGTAGGATTATAAAACTGTAAATTTTAACATTTCTTAATATTTATTGCCAGAAGGAGACAACATACACATACTAGAAGGCGAAATGGTAAAAAGAAATATTTTAAGAAAAAATGATGTACATGGCTCTACGTTGGCCGTGTGTGTATTTCTTGAATTGTGCGCTTCACTTTCAGTTTCGCTCGCACGCCAGTTTGCCAAGTGAGGAAATACGAGAAGAAGATATTATTTATTGCATTGCCTTTTATCTTGTTCCTTGTCCACTTTAAATCTATTCTTGGCATCAAAGTGATGTTCCCAGCGAAGAAACAATGCTGGGCGTCCTGAAAAGAGATCAGAAATTGTTTTTTGCTTGTTCCTGGAAGTGCTGGAAGAAATGTTTACTTTTCCTGGCAGAGCTTTCTGTTGAAGAGATGAGCGGTACAAGACATGATGAGGTGTATGGCTTTCACAGACATGCCTATCACTTCATTGTCTTACAATTTGTTCTCTTTTTTTCTGTTGAATTATCAACTTTTTGCACTTTTATGTGTTAAAGAAGCGGGCTTGATGATGGTCACGTGATAATGGCCGGCTAGACAACACGTTTTTTTTTTTCGCCAAGTGCTGTTTGATCTTTTTAATGCTACTTAGCGGTTGTAATTGGTGTTTGAAGTTGGTTAGGATGTACAATTAGGAGTTAAAGATCAGTTGTAGAGGATTATGTGCTCACATGAAGGCATCAAAGGGAGACTTCGAAGGTATAGCCAGGGCGATAATTGGAAGTCAATTTCACCTTTACAATTGAACGATCAAAGTCAAAGTAACAATAAGGCTCGCCCGTCTCTTAGTAAATATAAGTACGTACCCAGACTTGAAACCACACTGGACATGGAGAAAGAAGAGGAAAGAACAGCTATGGAGCAAATTGACTTAAGTAAATATCCACAACCCAAGGACATTTCGCCAGACCAGTGGTGGGAGCTCTATGAGAAGTTGACTACAGCATTGAAAAATGTTCAGAAAGGAGGCCAAACAGAAGGTACTGTAAAAACTGTTGATCCATCTGATCATTTGTGTTTTGACGATATAGAGGCAAGTTTGAGTGCACAGGAAACAAAAATTAACGTTATGACAGATGTTATTATTCGGCAAGAGCAGGAAATTAAGGAGCTTAAAGAGGAACTCTTATTGATAAGACGTTCAAGGAGTAGAAATAAGATTCGAATAATAGGCTTGTTGGAGACGGTTAGAGAAACTGGGAATGAACTACGTCAGAAGGTAGTAGACTTTTTCAGGTCACAGCTGGAGATCTCAGAAAATGAGGTCAAGTTTACTGATGCATACCAAGTTGGTTCTAAGAAAATTACGGACAGAGTAGTCATGGTAAAACTGAAGAATGAGGATGAGAAATATCGTGTTCTTAAATCTAGTTCTAAATTAAAAGGTAAAACCAACCCGAGGGAGAAACTGTATTTCGTGGAGAATGACCTGGACCCAGAGACTGCAGAAACTAGAAAATACTACAGAGATCTCCAAAAAGAAAACAAGCAGCAGGAGAAGAACCTGAAGATCCATATGAAAGGTGATCATATCATCGTAAATAACACACGTTTAAACAAGAAAGTGCATTCTCCAACTGCAGGTGAGCTACTCAAGCTTGATGAACAGACAAGGGCAACAATCATGAATGTGAAATTGATTCCTACGGAGGAGTATCAAGAACAGAATTCTGACTATTATGTGTATGTTCAGAAGATAGCTGACTTTAATCAAGTCCAACACGGTCTGATGAAGCGTAGGCTTAAGCACAGTGATGCAACTCATGTATCCTGTGCATATCGCTTGGATTCTGCGGATGGCCCATTCAATCAGGAGGGTCACGATGACAAAGAACTGGGAGCGGGGAGATGCATTCTGAAAGCTTTAAAAAAGGCTAAATTGGTGAACATTTGTGTGTATGTCGTTCGTTATTTCAGTGGAATTAGGTTGGGAGCCAGACGCTTCAGAATTCTCGAGATGTTAACGGAACGTGCTGTGACAGTATATGCACAGAAATCTTGAGAGATTCGAGCTAGACTCTTTAGAGCCACATCCCAGGACTCCATTATATCTGGCATTTCAGCCCTGTCCTACGAGGACAAGGAGGCTGAGGAGGAGGAGGAAGATTTTGAGTCAGCATCCCAAGCTTCGGAAATGCCACAAGTGGTATTGGATGCAAAGCAGGAATTTAAAGAAACTGAGGAGAAATAGTTCTCAAATGTGTTAACTTATAAATAAGTGGAATTAAAATTAAATTGGAAGTAGATAGAACATGGACACTAGATGCACTCTCCAGACAGAGACATTGTCGTTTGGCCAAAAATTATCGCAAACTTTTTTTTTTGTAATTGCACTAATTATATTAAAATGAACGTACAGTTTTTTCCTATTTATCTTTTCTTTTTTGTTATGTTGTTTGAAGTATGCAGTGACCAAAGTAATTGGCAAAAAATGCTCTATATTATCTGTAACTATTGTATTAAGTGTGATAAGTGTTGCATAATTGTTCAGAGTTTTGTTAAAGAATTGTTACAATGGTCTCATTTAAGGTAGTTACGTGTAACGTGCGTGGTCTTTCAGATAGAATTAAAAGACGAAAGGTTTTTTCATTTCACAAGTTTAATAAGGCTGATGTATTGTATCTACAAGAAATGCACAGTACGAAGAATAGCGCAAAGGTGTGGAGATCAGAATATGGGTCTGAACTGTTCTTTTCACATGGTGAAAGTAATGCTAGAGGGGTTGCAATTGGTTTCAGCAAGCAGTTTCAACCAGAGATAATAAAGGTGGAACGGGATACTGAGGGTAGATATATTATGATTGCCATTTGTCATGAGGCACAAAAATTTCTTTTGGTGAATATATATGCTCCAAATCGGGATGACCCTGACTTTTTTAAGGAAGTGTTTGAGAAAGTTTCAAGTTTTATGGATATTGATCATTCAATAATAGGGGGGGACTATAATGTGTACTTAGATCTGGAGAAAGATAGAAAAGGGGGCACACCAGTGAGTAGTAAATCTTCAGTATTTATTAAGACACTTATGAGCGAGTTAAATTGGACGGATGTCTGGAGGGAACTACACCCTGAGGATTATCAGTACACTTGGAAAAGGGTTAAGCCATTCATTGGTTCACGGCTGGATATGTTTATGATGCCATTAGGGAGTTTAGCATTAGTGAAATCTTGTGAAATAATCCCAAGTGTCTCCACAGACCATTTGGCAGTGGAGTTGCAAATTGAAACAGAATTTCAAGGGAAGGGGAAAGGCTTCTGGAAATTAAATTGTTCACTCTTGAGGGATAAAGAGTATGTGGAAGGAATCAATCATATTTTAGAGAAATATTTGATATCCTCTGTGGGTGAAGAGGACGAAGATGTGGAATATAAGGAATTGGAAGAATTTGGTACACTTAGTCCGCCTTTAAAATTTGAAGTGATTAAAATGAAGGTTGTGAGCTTCTCGCAAGGCTATGCAAAGGAGAAGGCCAAACAGCGTAAGGTAAAGGTTAGATTGTTGACTGACAGAATTAGTAAATTGAGTAAAAAACTAGCAATGATAAATGTTCAGTCTGATAGAGCAGTAGGTTAAATTGAGAAGGTTAATCTTAAATTAGATGCAGTGAAATTGCAGCTGGAAGAGGAGATGGATTATGTTGCAAGAGGTGCAATTTTACGGTCGGGAATTAAGTGGTTCATTGCTGGAGAACACTGTACCAAATATTTTTTTAGCTTGGAGAGAAGTAGATCTCAAATGAAAGTAATGAAAGCCACTAAAAAACACGGGGTGGGGGGGGAGATTACTAAAAATAAAAGGGAAATCCTGTCCCTGCAGTCTGAGTTTTATAGGAAGTTATATACGAAGGATAAGTCAGTAAAATTTGATGAAAGGAATGTTGATGCACCAAAATTGTCACTGGAACAGAAAGAGCAGTTAGATTCAATCCTTACTCAAGAAGAACTTAGTGCAGCAATAAGTCAAATGCCTAATAATAAGGCTCCAGGACCAGACGGTATTCCAGTGGATTGGTATAAGGTGTTTTATTGCAGAATTAAGGACCTGCTAATGCAGGTGTTTAATTATGCACAAGAGGTGGGAAGACTGCATATTTCAGCCAGAAGAGGAGTCATCACATTGATACCGAAATCAGGAAGAGATCTGCTTCTCATTAAATCGTGGAGGCCTATTTCACTTCTTTGCTGTGATTATAAGATTATCTCTAAGGTCATATCTAATAGAGTACGTACTGTATTAACACAGATAATTCATGAAGATCAAACCGGCTTTGTGCCGGGACATAATATTACGACAAACATACGTAAGACACAGGATGTGGTGGATCATGTAGATAGAAAAAATATTTCAGCAGTGCTGATTTCAATAGATTTTGAGAAGGCCTTCGATAGAGTCGATTATGATTCTTTGCTGGCAGCATTTAGATATTTTAACTTCGGAGAAAATATAATTGGATGGATTAAGTTGTTGTTTGAGGATATGGAATTATGTACGGTTAATGCAGGTAGTAATTCACCCTGGTTTATGCCAACTAGAGGTCTATTTCAGGGTAATCCCTTAGGGCCAGCAGGATTTCTCATCCTTATAAGATTCTGGCAATTAATCTTAGAAAAAATCCTAATATAGAAGGAATTAAAGTCGGACAGATTACCTACCTCCTATCCCAGTTTGCGGATGATCTGGATATATACATGAAATTTCACCAATTAAGTTGGGAGGCGGTTATGTCAGTTTTTACAGACTATGAGAGAATTTCAGGGATGAAAGTTAATTATGACAAAACTACAGTCTACAGAATAGGCTCTATTAAGGACTCAAACGCCCGGTTCTACTCAGCGAATAAGATTAGGTGGACGAATGATCCAGTCAGCATTCTGGGCTACTATATATCTAATCATACCAGAGATGAAGTAAGGTTGAATTTAGATCCACTGGTTGCAAAGGTTACAAATGTGTTGGAATTGTGGCACCATAGGGGTATTTCCTTACTGGGTAAAATTTTAATAGTTAATTCTTTGATTTCTTCAAAGCTTTATTATAGGTTGGGCTTAATAAGAGAATTACCTAAGAGTTTCGTAAAATTAGTCCAAAAATTGATAACGGACTTTATTTGAAACAAAAAATCTCCTAAAATAGCATGGAAAAGGATTACAGGGTTAAAAAAGGATGGAGGAGCGGGATTGATTGATATGGAGGTGAAACATAAAGCATTTCAGCTAGAATGGGTATCACGTGCAAGTCATAACGACATTCTTCAAAATTTGGCAGATACCGCACTCTCAAACAGATTAGGAAGATTGATTTGGGAAGTAAACTTAAATGAAAGGGATGTCAGAGCAAGATGGAAATTTGCTACTGACACATTTTGGTATTATGTCCTGTGTACCTGGGCTTCATGTCACTATACTTCTTCAATTCACGATATAGATTTTAAAGAAAAGATAATCTGGTTGAACTCAGATATTAGAATAGAGGACTGTCCAGTGTTGTATTACGATATGTTCGAAGTGGGAATAGTGAAGGTAGGGGATCTATTACATGATGCAGGGAGATTTAAAACACATGAGGAAATTGAAAGGGAGTACGGGTTTAAAGTACCATTTACAAAGTACGGGGGTCTTTTGAAGGCACTTCCACGGAATTGGAGAAAAAAAGTAAACCTCACGGAATTGGGAATTCTGAGGAATAATCTCTATTTTAATTGTTGTGACTCTAAATGTAACCTCTCAACTCTGTATAAAAATTTAAAATCCGATGAGAATTTATTGTCCGATATTGCGTGAAAATGGGCCAAATTGGGGATTATGGTGTGTACAGCAGAGTTAAGAAATGCTTGTAATTCTATTAATAGTCTAACTAATAGTGTGAAACTTCGCTCATTTCAATATCAAGTAATACAAGGTGCGATAATTACAAATGTACATTTAAAGTATTATGGAATTCAGGAGGACGACCTTTGTTCATTTTGTAAGGTTGAGAGGGAAATGATAAGTCATTTATTGTTTAATTGCACAAGAGTCGCCCCCTTCATTAATTGGTTATCATTACAAATTGGTAAGGAAATTACATTAAAAGACTACTTGTTGTCGGATCTGTCTTCAAACTTATGGAATTCAATCTCGGTGTATATGAAACAATTTGTTTATGCCCATCGCTGTACAGGGGAAGAATTATCACTAAGTCGATTCTATGGGGGAATCAAGCGTTATGAGTTAATGGAATATGAACTGGCAGTAACCAGAGATAAGACCACCACGCACGCTAAAAAATGGGGAAAACTTAAAGAAGAATTAGTAAATGCAACCCAAATCTGAAGTTTTTGGAAATCTTTATAATTCATGTCAGAACATATGATATATTTATCGAAACGTGTATTTGAAAAAGAGCAATAAAAACATTATTAAACACAGAAAAAAAAAAAGAAGCGGGCTTGATGGACAAAAATTTATTGAAATGATATGAGAAGAGGGAATACTGTTTCAAATTGAATATCTGATTGTTCTGTCATTGCGATAATTTTCGAAGACGTTAAATTTGAGAACAGTGTACATTTGTCGGTGATAATTAAGTATGTCTTTCATAATAATCGTGTTTTTATTAATGGTTCGCAGCATTCTTGGCCATCTGTAGTTTAGCATTACAAACGATGGTATTGTTGTGAACACTTTAATGTCACACTGTGTCCTTTTTGTACATCCGTCAGAAACCAACCGTACTCTCCCTGGGTAGTATAGAGAATGAGTCTCTGAATCTGTATACAGTAGGGCACCTGACAAATGCGGCTCCAATTGAGTTTTCAAAAGAAATTGGCGACGACATGACGCCTGTACAAAGTATGGGCCGCAGCAAGTACAAGATACTACGGTAGATTTTTTTTAATGTTAAGGAATACAATCTTAGTGATCTACAACGACAAAGTAGTTCGTCATTCCTTCTTATTCCTTCCTTGTTTCGTCCAGTACGGACACCGCAATTCCACCTTTTTTTCCTTCAACAGATACACGTAACGTTCCAAGGGTCACTTGTTCAGAATGCTCAGAAAAGTACACATATGCTGCTAATGCAATGCTATTCAAGGTCGAATAATTCACTCCTGAGAAGGTATGGTCGTACAATGATAAGAATGCATTCTCTCTGAAATAGGCCTACTGTTGCCATCAGCTTTCTTTCTTCGTGTGACGATGCATCGCTCAAATACGCAGGCAATGTTATATCGAATACAACAAAAGAGTTGCCTTGCCAGAGTTTCCTTCCTTCTGTGTTCTTTCCATTACAAAATTAATCTGACGGTCCCTTTTCTTCCTCCCTACATTTAAATAAGTGGTAAGGTGATATCATTATAGGATCAGACAGCACTCTCTGGCTAATAATGTAAGACTGTACATTCGCATGCAACGCTACATATAACTTGGGACTAAAGCTCATTAGTTCGCTCGACGAGTAAAGCTTTAGAAATCTCCCCCTGCTAAATTTTCCTTAATGGTGATGTATTAAATTACAGGTTGCTTGCAGAGAAGTTTCATTCCCTAGCCACCTCGGTAAAGTTGACTGATATAGGAAAGTGAGTAATCAGCATGTGTATTTGGTAAACTCTGGCACAGAAGTCCCTGGGAGCAGAGCTGTGGTAGTTGGCAAGGACACGAGCCACAATAAGGGTCGGGCGGGAGAGAAGCTTTACAGCCGAGCCAGGCGTAGAGACCGCGGCGCACTGTCTGTAGGTTCTCCCCCCAACCCGTCCCCAAAGCTCCGTCTCCACCGGCTTGGGCGCCCACCTGCTCCCGTGGGAGAAGCAGCGAGTCGCACAGCTGCAGATTTACCCAAGCTGCACTCTCACTGTCTGTCGCCTTGGAAAAAAAACAAAGGCCTGTTTCCTGCCGATTGGCAATCTTAAATGGGTAAAAAGTTTACATTCAATTAGATAAGTCATCGAGCCGTAAGGCATATCACGATAGTAATCTGGATTTTCTTCCGGTTTGCACATATGTCCACTTTTTGGGTTACTCACTCCCCTTTGATGGATTCTTTGATTAATTCACGACGGACTCACTTAAGCAGTGTCCATTATTGCGACTTATTGTCACGTTAATAATTTTTTAATCAACAGGGGTGTGAGATGGAAAACTCTTAAAAGTGTGAAAGAATAAACAGTCTCGAGTATTTGCGGTTATTTGAAATAATGCAGAGCTTATATTGTGAAAGATAAGAATTTACGGCCCGAATAGTGACCGCAGCTCCTTATTAAGTAAATTATCCAAATGCCCAGGAGATAATAGGCAGTTTCACTCGTGCACACCTGAACCGTACGCATTTTTAGCCATGTGGTTATCTGTCCTTGTCTGTCAGTAAGCAAATGGAGAATTTCGTGGCAATTGACTAATCACTCATGCAAATTCAATTTTCGGATACTTTTGTCTGCGCTTCTTGTGGCCCCGTGGACATCATTACAGTCGGTCATTATCTATGATTTTGTCCTTAAAATGCATCTAATTTTCAGTTGCATGAGTTGCTCAATCGTTTTTCAGCTTTCCTTCAAATACTGATCACTTTTAATTAGACCAGTCGCTCATCAAATTTGACTTGATCATTTGCCAACTTGGCTTTCAATTTCTTCTCGCTAAACTGCCAAGTTTATTTGAGACGAGCGTTGCAGAAGCTTGCGAGGTATTTCCCCCTATAATACCCAATGATGTGAATTGATTGACAAAAAGCTGGAGACTATAATTAGGCATGTCATATTTGGTTATGGCAATTGAAGAAGGGTGTCGTTTAATTGTCCTGGGGAAGTGCCATGGCACACTTAAGATGATAAAAGCTGCCGTCTTTTCACGAGGCCTTCACCCATTTATTGTTCGAACAGTGGACTACTAGTGTTACTTTACTGACATTTGAGAAGAAACGATAAATAAATAAAGCATGCCTTGAATACAAGAACGCAGACTGGACTGTAGGCACGCTTACAGTTGTCCGCGCACTGTATTTTGTGTTGATTAGCTTTCGTGCTGAAGTGCGCTCGAAAGCAATAATATTTGGAAATACTCCAGGCTGTATTGTTAAGAAATGAGCACAGGTTGAATGTTTCCGAACATGACAGGGAGGATACTATGTGCATATGATTTAAACAGCTGTCAGTATTGTAATTCTTTTTCATTAAGAGACTGAATTGTCACACATGAAAGATACATTAGAGGTAAAACGTTTGTGTAACTAGTATTGGGATTTGAAGTGCACGTGCATCTCTATGTTTTAGAAAAAAAATGAAACATTATCGTATTTATGACTTGGAGTGCTATCAATGGAAAACATCTATTAGAATAAAAACGATTTTGAAATGGCAGCCCCTTTATCAGGCAATGAGGGCAATTGGTAAAAATGTTAGCAAATTGAGTCTGTATTTAGCGTGACATCAGAGATAAATTTAGAGGGCCCGATTCCAGGGACGCAGAGAACATGTTCCGCTAAATTGTGGCTTCTGCCAAGCTGTTATTTTTTAGGGATTTCATTCGTAAAATTAACTAGTCAGTTGCTGAAGTGTTATCATGTCAATCCTGTGCGAATAGTAAAGTTAAAAAATGCATTGTGGTGTTAATTCTGAAGTTTAGGATCGATGAATCGGTAAATAGTGGATCGGTAAACGTAAAGTGGCAAAAAATTATGTTATTTTTTGTCATGGAGGACAGGACTTTCAAGAGAAAAAAGAGTTAAACAAAGTTTTTTGTCTGTGAACTTTTGTGCAGAGTATTCCCCATGCTCATATTTTCATATCGAAGCATTAAAGATAAGAACTCGTTTTCGACTTTTTACCTCATTTCAGAAAATTGCAAACATTTTTTTTTTTGTTGCGGTTGTTTTTATCTCAGCTAACTTTGATTGCGGTTCACCAATGATAAAAGAGAGTTTCATGAACTCAATTTACACAAGTTTTAAAACCATTGATAAGGTATTAATGTCTTCTTTGCTGTAATAGTTGCAATCAACATCTCCATTTAAGGTATTTCCATGTCATACTGAAAGATTGAGAAGATTTTCAAACTAACTTGCACCATTCCAGTTTTACTGATGTTTTTGGACTGACATTTACTATCTTTAGCGCTAGAACATTTTGCAATACAAACAATATGCAAGCAGGTTTTGCAAAGCTCAGTGTTAGCTCAAGAAAGTGAGAACATAAAACTGGATGTGATCATAGATATAGAGCGGAAGTTGTAAATTTTGCTTTGCTTTCAAAAGAGAACTTGACACTCTGAAAGGCGACTCGATGTTCTTATCGAAGGCTCACCCATACAAGGGATACAGTTGAAGCACTGAACAACATCCAGTGTAGTGTTTTTGGTGCATATTATTTTGTTAAGAACTCATTGAAATGCAGAAAAAAGTTACAGATATTTCAAGAAGAGAACTAATTTAAGATCAACAAATTAAATGAATTAGATCCGCATAAATATCACAACCCCTTCGCGAAGGCTATGGTGAACATTTTATGTTTGTCATGCATTTTGAATGTGAAGAGATAAAATCGTGATTCTCACGTGCAATAAGTGTAAGGTCACTGCATGGGTCACAGGAATATCCATATTTGTTAATGACAAATTAGCTAAATGGGCTGGGTATCTTCATGCATTAGTGCATCTTAGCGCCAAAGTACCTTTGTAGGGGTGTACCCAGAGGTGGTTTATTGTTACGTCTTTGTTAATATCGGTTACATCCTACATCACGTTTCTTATTATCAGTTCCACAACGTTTTGGCGATGGTTCTCAACCTTCTAGGAACCAATGTTTGTAAACTGCCGCTCAGAGCATTACAAACTTCCAGGCTTTCCATTCTCAGCTGCCACTTTTTCACAGTGGCTCCATTAAAATGGGGACAATGCGAAGTTAAAAACTAATTCAAAAGATAAGGCAAGCCTGCTGGAAAAAGTTACATTATGTGTTTCTTGTTATAGAACAGCGCCAGATAAACAGTGACTCATAAAGGGAGAATTTTTCCGCTTTCACGTAATTTTTGCATTTTTCACTCTTAAAGCACAGTTGTAAAAAGTTTTCCATGGAAGCCAATTTGCAAAACATCCCAGTGCAAAAAGTCTCCATCGAACGTACTTTTTCAAAAAAGTTGCAGATAATAAGTCAAGGAACACTGCCACATCAATCTCAAAAACTCTTCAGGCAAGCCCGTGAAGGGAAATAACAAAAGCGCACCCAACAAAAATTCCTTTCCTGTTGCTATCTGCCGATAATTCTACTGATTCAAAAAAGTGAGGTGACACTCTAAATGACAGATCGGATACCTCACAAGGTTGATGCTAAAACCAAGAGCTTCGAGCAATTGATTTCGTTACTGTCACTGGCAACAAGCGCACAATTCATTTTATGATATATTAATTTTGAGCATTAATCATCCGGTTACAAACAGAAACCTTGTTTTACAAAGAAACTCTAAATTACATCATGGATTTTTCCCCTTATTATTCTAGGAGATCAATTTTCCTCCCCGCTTCCAATGTTGACTTTGTTGGGTCCGTTTCAAAAGATCTCTGCATTAGGTAAAGTTTTGATTGCCGACACCTGCAGTTTTAATGCAGTTTGACTAACAAATGAATAGGTCATTAAGCAAGCACCCATCTCCCTGATAAGATCGGATCCATGAATGCATACCCCATTTGCCATTCAATGCATATTGAATGCCCTGGACAAAAGGATCGGTGGAAATGGCGAGGTTTGCCTTGCTACTGAGGATAAAGAATGGCGAAGGTAGGGGTGGGGAGGTTGGTCGCGGGGATTAACAATCCTTTGTGTCTCTTACAGGCATTGAGGGGAATAGGTTTGGGGAAGGTGATCGTAGCTTCTGTCATCCTCCGAGTGACAGGTCACGGAAGGATCGCTTCTGTGACCAGAAGGCTTGCTTTTCAATCAGTCCACGGTTTTAACGCGTTTGCGACATACAGGTACAGAGTCGAGCAATCGAGAAAGACTTGTCTAATGGAAAGAGGCCCAAGTCGTTTCGACAGCTTTTTCAGCTTCACTTCTGACACAAAACCACGGGGGGATAAAAGGGCCATTGTAGAGAAGGCACTACTCGCTTGACAGCAACTTGCCACTTGTGGCAAAGCCCTGGATCTAATTGAACCCTAATCCATTTTAATAATGACTTATTTGGGGGGATCACAACATGTGAATTGCATTTATTGGATAACAATCACCTTATGGCAACATATTTATTCTCGTACCATAAGCGCAAGAAAGGCCGCCCATCAGTCGCTTCTATTAGCGAAAATTAAATTACACTTGTCACACGTGTTCAACCTCCGAAAAAGTCTTCTTCACTCATAAATTAGCAATAACAACTATTGATATGTTTTGATTCGCAAAGGATCTTTTATCGTTTATTTAAAAACAAGTCAAATAGGTAACCAAAAGCGTTTCATCATTCTATGTCAAGTTTTTTTTTCCTCCCATTTGTCGGTTTCATAATTTGATCAATAAAATATAGAAGCTGTGTCATCACAACAAAGGCAACATGCCCAGATCACCAGATAAAAAACAGAAAAGGAAACAAAAAACAACTAGAATTAGCTTGAGACATGATGCTATTGTCGTTTTGGCTTGAGATGCTAATTTACCTGGGATCAAAAGGAAAAAAAACTGTGTCCTACTCAGGTGTTCAATAAGAAGCTGGTTACCGTACAAGCAGGCACGGGGAAACCTGTCGCCTGCAAGTTCAGTTTCTTTTTTACACTAGGACTCTCTCGGTAAAATGCCTGAAGAAAAAAATATTACACGTAAAGTCTCGCAAAATAAAGATAAAAAATCCTCACTTGTAGCAATTCAAATAAAGGTTCGTGTGCGATTCCTAAATTTTTTTATGAAAGTAAACCGTAGAAAAACCAAACACCGTGTGCACATCGTTTTATTGCTTTACATAGCAACTTCCATGCGTGCTACGCACATGGTAATGTTTGTACACAAAGCTGTACTAAACTGAACTTGCGGCTCCCAGGCACTTGCGCTGCTCATTCGATGTGTGTTTGTCTCTCGCAAAGCACATCTCCACGGGGAGGGGGTTTTAACCAGAAAATTTCTCTTGGGATATACATGTGTAAAATTTTTGACCTGTACTGGTTATGCAACAGCATGTGCCATACCTACTGATGTGTTTCAGTGCCGTTCTCAGTCTCAGATCTCGAGCCGCGGATCAGTGACTTTTGTTAATGCATAATTTTGTAATGTGGGGATTTAAAAGCTGTTTTCCACCGATTATTACTGTATATATCTCCTTTGTATTTGTATGTGGAATCCCCCTCATAACCTTTTTGGTCCTGGCATCATTTGTGCGCAGGCAAGCTTGGCAGAACGGCAAGAACGGCAACAATTGACAGATCAGCCAGGCAGCTTCATATTCAGCCGTCTCACTTGTGAATCCACATGCTGTAACAATATGTTTACACTTACAACTGATAATCACCCCAGATCATCTCTCAATTTAACATACTGGTTGCGGATGATACCTTGTGGGGATTTTCTTTTTCAAATGACTTTGATTACAAGCTAAGTGTACAAATGCGCTGTCACACAGGTGGTGTGGTGTCCTCAGCAGCAGTCACCTGCATGCACGCAACACTTGTCCTTGTATGGAAATAAATAGTACATTTATATTTTATAGATCACACACGCTGGTCAACTAACAATGATTCCATTGATGTCCTTGTTGAAAGGAGGCGGTTTTATACTAATCTAATTGTTATCCGATCCATGCACACTCGCATCATATAAAATGCATAATTGATGATAATAGGCACGTGTGTGTATCAAGAGTATGTAACGTGGAAAAACCATACCTCGTTACGACAGGTTGATCCCCGGTAAATTCACTAGATCATTTGCGATGAATGGAGCTTCAACTCGACTCCGGTGCGATACCCAGAATTTAGATTACCGAGAAGAAAAATTTGTAATTTTTCAGGATTTATGTTTTGCTAAGTCAAAGATAGTACCCTAATTGGCTCATTATCATTACATCAACCAAAGCTGCTCAAAAGAGTTCCTGATCCTTTTGAACTTCTCAGTGCAAAATACAAGTGTTCTGGAGATATATACTATCTTCACTTGAAATCGGTACTTCCCGAGTTGTTACTTATTTGGTTATCTTGGTGACGCCCCGACAGACTTCTTTTCATTGAAATAAGATTTCAGGACTGTTTTAGCCAAAGTGAATAATAAGGCCAAACCTATCACACATTTATGATCACTTCAAAGAAGATAAATGCACGTGTGTATTGCATGAGTTTACAGGGCACTGTTTAACATCTCTTTCCCCCTTCATCAGGAAAGCGTTCCTTTCCTGATCACAAGGGACTTCCTTTTGACCTCCTGACCCCACTATTTCTTAGGGTGGCATTTCTTTTCTAATTAAATTCCAGAAGTTGTTGGCCCATCTTTGGGACTCCATTACTGAGACACTGATTGATTGTAATGTAGGTGAAAACTTCAAACAGGGTGCTACAAATTAGCCGAGAAAGCTGCGTGACTCAAGGAAGAACATTCTGTGCACTGTTTGTGTCCCGGTTGTGTCTACTGTGTTTGACCATGAGCCCCCCACCCTTCTAGTTGACAGTCTCAGATAAGAAATACGTAAATTGAATTCCAGGCTAACATATTGACCTCTTTTTTGACTTGTTCCCATTTATTCGGGGCCATTAATATTGATTACGTGTTAATCATTATTACCAACCTGTTGAACAAGTTGATCACATCTTTTACGTCGCATTGACTATGCCTTCAAGCTCTCCCCTGGATTGAAAGACAATCCTGGATTCATCTGCCTTGGGGCAAGCAAAATCTGGATCATCCTCAGCACATTAAGATCATATCTGGATCATCTATTAGCAAGATATGGTCTTCGTTCTGGCAGTTGTAACACGATCAACGGAGGTTGGGATAACAAAGGCGGCCACTTACTTGTAAGGCTACTGTCTGAGGGCAAGAATTATGTTGTGAAAAAAATCAGCTAAGGTCAGGTTGTGAATACGTTGCAATGGAAATATATCATAACTTGTGTGTTTATTTGTAAAACCAAGTAGGGTTTCTGGGGCCATCGTCTGTCTGGCTGTGTCGTGCCTTATCGCTTTCCCGATCTTTCCTTGGGATTAGCCTTTGTTTAAGTTATCTCTTTTAGTTAAGGATCAACAGACTTCAACGTCTGAATCATTTCCCTGGCACACCTGGACACGACGTATGTTTTGAGTACCTCAGGTCTGAGTACTGTTGTTGATAGATAAACTTTCAAAACACATTACTAAACTGTCAGTGATCTCTTCTCAATGAGGGAAGAGGGTGGAAGGCAATTCCTCTGTAATGATTCATCTGTTGATTTTGAAGTAAATTGCGAAATATGCATTAAAAATATAGGAAAGATATTATTATTTTGACTGTGCAAGCAAGTTTTTGCACCTTGTTTTCTGTCAGACGAAAAAAAAGAGTATGGCAAAAAATTCGGTCAGACAACAACAACATAGGATTTAATTTGTATCTGACTTCATTGCTCAGCTATTGTTAGAACCATTCGTGTTTGAGGAAACTGCGACGTAAAAAACTTCCGTCTATGAAAATTACATCCTAAAAATATTCTTCATCCCAATGATTGTTTCGTTTTCTTCAGATGAATATTTAGTTTAATGATGACTTGAAGGGTTTTGCTTTGGGTCATATACATTGTCTTTGTGATGCTGATTACGGTAGCGTTACCAGATCCAGGTTGACAAGTGCCCGATGTAATCCGGTCGGAAAGACGGATGGATAGGTGTGAAAAACTGGGTCATAATTAGCATAGCACCTGGTCCGATCCTCCGATTGATTACAAATTGATTGACAGCTGATGGACAGGTAAACTGATAAGACTGATTATAGATGACGATGTCTGAGAGTGGATTTTCTTTATTAAATCCCCCGGATCATTAAAAAAATGTCAGTGGGTAACTTGCAGCTGCAGGCAAATATAAAATGGTTCGTGTTTATCATGTTGTGTTTTGAAATAAGTTTGTTTCCAACGATGTGATGAATGTTTTCATTGAAGAATATAAATCACATGGTAGAATGTTCTACTCGAAAAGTTTCTTAAATTTTCAATCAAATATATTTACGCCCCACTAAGATAAAAATGAATTTATGAAATACTTTGATAAAATGTGACTGGGGCTTGGTGCGTTAATTCTATCGAGTGAAGGATCTCGGAATCGTGTCGGTGGGTTTCTTATGGTGGAGCTGGGTGAGAGAAATGTGGGGGATCACACAGTTTGACATCAAAAAGATTGACGGATGACAAAAGTGTTAGGATCCCTTCTTTTCTTAAGACACCCTATTAAGTGGTAATCAGATTTTTGAAGGGTCTTCCTGATTCTGGGAGGCGCGTGATGTGCCGAAGTATAAGGGGCAAAGAGGGTTGATTTCCTCTTAGCCCCCAGTGACTCGACCCTAGATCCAGTTCTCCTTGGTAAAAGCAGAAAGCGGTGCTTTACTTTTGGAATTGGCCTCTCTTAATGGCAAATAAATGCGATTATGTGCCGCGGTGTCAATATTACAGTCTGTAGACGAGAGAAGGGGGCTTGACCTGCGACCTTATCGCCGGAGAGACATGCACAGCACGGACCGAGTATTGCGCATTGTTGCCTTATCCGGTCGACCCTCCCGGTTTTAAGAAAAAGAAAATTTGTCTGCATTGTCGGACATCATTAAGGGACCCGTCCATTATGAAGGTGTCACCGAATGGAGGGTTTTGCGCCGGAAATTGGAATCGAGGGGTGTTTTTTATGCGAAGCCCACCGAATCATTAATAACTAGATCAGAGTCAAGTTTATGTAAATCCAATTGTTTTCTTTTTCACAAAGCGAATAATACGAATTTGATAATGTTCCCATTAGAGAATGATATTGTTACAAATCTTTACCTTTTTATGGAATTAATGGTCTGTCAGTAGCGCGAAGGGAATTGCTTTTATTCTTGTTTCACTCTCCCTGTTTAATTTCCGTCGGGACGGTAAAGCATAAAGACTATCAAATATCACGGGCTTTTCCAGTAGGCTAAGCTGCTAGGCGGGCTTTTGTAATTAACTGCAAGTGACATAATGTCCAGCTCTACGCATGCAGCTCGACTTGTCCAATTTGGTTGAAAAGGTTTGGTAATTATGTGTTATTAAGTATAATTAAGTGCTCCGGATGGACCGTGTTTCAGCTACAGAGATAAATGGAATTTCGTCTTGGAGATCAAAGGTTAGAAAATTAGAATGAATCAGTAGCTAGTTAGATGCCCAAGCCAATTTATACGGAACATATTTATAAATTGTCCATCTAAATGTGTGTCCACTGTTGTCGTTATGAATGAAAACTGGATAATTACTTTTACACCATACTTTCCTTTCGTGCTAAACGAGCGGATCTCACTTAAAACACTTTGATTATAAAATTATCACGTTTGACCACATGCTTATATTTTTAAAGTACAGGCCTGTACCTGTCCCGTACATGTAAGATTAATAAAAAGGTTGGTTCTTTTGTTCTTGTTGTGCAAACAACCAATGGAGCTACTGCGGGTTTTTTCCACTTTTTAAAAAGACTTTTCCCTTTTTTTCTGAAAACAATATTTGTAGTCCATTTTACTTTTAAATGTAACTTCTGAAAAAAATGACTGATGGGTTTTAGTTTGCTACCCTATTCAGAATGGCTATTCTCCATAAGTTTCGAATTAATTTTGAGTGAAAAGCCGCAGAAGATGATAGAAGCACTTTTTGCCTTTGTTTCCCAAAGGCGACGATTATGACGAGCTTTGAATTAAATGGAGCAGGTTTGAAAACAGCAGATAAAAAAGTGGTCACCGCTCGGTTCACTTAATTTTTCTCGAGGTTAATTCTTCACCAGATTGCATAATTTTTTAATCAACAAAAGAGCTCTTTGCTGTCTAAAGTTTATTTGAGATTGACATTGTATCTGTAACACGTACAATTCCAATTTGAAAGGTGTTGAAGAGGCTTATGCGGGCAGTGGCCCGGAGGCTGTGGAAGCGCACTTACGGGCAGTGTCCCTCGAGAGGTAGACTCATCGCAAACATTCAGCCCAGGTGGCGTAATTAAACATTGTCTTGCGACGTAACAATAGCCTTTACAAAGTACATGTTGATCAATTTGACAACAGTGGATTATTGCCGTGCTGAGAGGAGCCCATACAGGGAGAAGATTGAAGATGCCCCGTCGGATGGGCTCTTTGATCCTCTTTTGGATAGAGAATTGATTGCACAAAGCATATTCTTCCTACATGGGGTGGTTGCGTGTGGGACCTTCCGTGTTTTCCTCCTTGTTGACCAGTAAATATCTCCCACTCATGGCATAGCATCAAAAAGTTCGTGATATAATTATGCTGTAACATTTTCAAGTGAATTAATCTAACGTGATGATGGCTAATTATAGATAACGCTGCTGTTTTACGCAGATGACCAACCAAAGAGAACGCAATTTTTTCAATGGCAGGTTTGTGATTTAAGTAAATTAATCCAAGCTCCTCACAAAACAGTAAACTTGTAATCATGTGATCTCGGGTCAATAACGAATGTGAACTGATTATTGTGACACATAGAAACTTGTAATTTGGTCATCTGTTACATTAATTATACATACGAGTTCGCATATACCTGGGCAAATAACAAATTTATCAAATTTCCCATGTGGCCAAAAAATGAAAGAATAAAAATTAGTAGTCTCACTTCATTTCGCACTTGCTGACCATAGCTGACGCTCTTCTTGGCAATAAAATGCTCATTTTCTCACCCGCAATCAAATAGAGGTGTTGATTATGAATATGGGATATTTTCGGCCTAATACAAGTATCATGCAACGTTTTGCTGTAGCATCTGTGATATAGATTATTTGATAGTCTTTTGGCAAAGCAAAAAGCTGTGTCAGGAGCTGGTTCAGAGTACCGCGAAATTTACAGTGATAATTACGGCACTCGATGTATTTCCGAGGGAAGAACACGTTTATTAACAATATCGCTTTTCAACTTGCCTTTGGTCAGTGTAATGAAACCTAAAAGAACAGGGGTTAACTGTATATTGTTGCTACAACAATTCAGAAAAGAATAGTAGATTCTTCAGAGGACATAACCAAAAAAAAACATATTCCGCTAAATTCACCTTCGCTCACGAAGCGCAAGAAAGTAACGGATTTATTTTACAGTTAATTGTTATAATGTTGCGCCCAATTTCGAAGTGGAATTTTCTGATCCATCTCTTAAATCAACCCTACAATACTGTGCAATGATTAGAAATCCCGACTGTGGTCCCAACTGTGCATGTAGCTCCAGGTCCATGAAAGAGCCGTAACAATTGGGTCTTATTCAGCCTTTTTACCGCCCGCGTACGTAGTACGACGGGAAGGTACTGTTTTCACAGGCGGGAGTCTGTCTGTCCACAGGGGGGGTACTCGTTCCGGGGGGGGTA
>JBCAUG010231706.1:0-18778 GCA_038406175.1 Haplosyllis leylae | reverse complement strand
ACTGAGTACCCCCCAACCCTGAGTACCCCCCTCTGCTGGGACCTGAGTACTGCCCCTCCCCCCACAGCTGGGACCTTGAGTAATCCCCCCTGTGAACTGACAAACAGGACTCAACCTATTACCTTCCCCCATCCTTCGGATGGCGGGCGGTAAAAACATGGCGGTTTCTGTTCTATTTTGTTTGTATTCTGACAGCGTTAAGTGAGCGTATATTACGTTGACGTTTTTGTGAAACAGTCGGAAATGTCAAACGTAATTATTCTCTCAAACGTTTAATTTTGTTTAATAAAATGTTGAATGTCAAAGAAATGGTGACAACATTCCTTTGTTATAGCTATGTGTTTAAAGCCAATTGAATTGTGACTTTTAATCGTGTATCTGAATCGGGGAAAACTTTGAAGCAGTTCATTGTTAAAACGACAGACTGGCATAGTACTCAATTCTAATACTTCATTTAAATTTTATGTCGATCAGAACTCGCCAATCAGACGTTGTTTCACAATTGACAATTGATTGGTTTATTTGTTCGTTGGACACAACTAAAAATATTTCATATCTTGGTGTATCTGAAGTTCCAATAATGAACACTGCAACCCAAGTAAAGGTATTTGTGGAATGACACATCAGTTTCTCTTGGTTACAGCACGAGTGAAACCATGACGACCGTTTGATCTTTCCGGTCGACGTTATCATCTGATTCCGATTCAAGCGATAGAAGCAATCGTAAAGTTCAATCAGATTCCAACGGTTTTACCGTTCAGCGGGGGAATCCCCTCGGGTGTGAAGGTCACGTGTAACTGCGGTACCGACGTCGTTTAACGCTTAGATCATCACGTTAGATAATCTCACCGAAAGATCAGCTGATAAATACCGCAACTGAGATGTTCTGCCAAATATAGTAATAGCGCTAATTTATGTGGTGAAATGTCACTAATTTGTTTGTTCTAAGTTTTGCGCTGTTTATCTTAATGTCAGGCTCTTTAGTTATTATAGATCATCTTAAGGTTCGTTCACAGCGAGCCAAAGCGAAAGAGAAAGGAATTTTTTCTTTGATATCTGTTGTCTTTTTAGCTCGGTCCTAAATACTAATAAGCGTTTCTCTCTCCGTACCCGGTCGCGGCAATAATAGATAACTCTGTATGCTTTCGGTTCGCACTCCGGTAACGGGACTGCTACTTAGGCCAGGTAATGTGTAAGCTGGTTTTTTTGTAGGGAACCCTTATGCGGGGTTTGTACTATGGTTATATGATAATGTGTTAGCAGCTTTAAGCTGTCAGCATTAGCAGCTCTTAAGTCTTCATGGCCTTTCATTAAGGGAGAATGTGATTTCCCTCTCATGTAGTTATGGTACCCTTCTTAAGGTAATCGCTTAGAGTATTACTTTGCATTTATCTGTTGCATATTCTTTAATCCTTTGGAATTGCTATTTGATCTTTTTCGCTCCTGCTTTCGTTTGGTGTGAGCAGACCCTTAGATTTAACACCAGTCGGATTAGGGTTGATTTAAACTGAATGAACGAGAAGCCAAAGGCGAATATAATAGTGATGGACACAGGGTTTTCCGAACTGACCGATTTTACTCTCTGAATGACATTGAAGTAGATCTACTCACTGCGAGAAAGAAAATTCACATGGTTAAAACCACTTCGTGTTGGAATATCTGTAAATATCAGAGCCATCCTTTGGTATACTGGAAAAATTCCAATGTAGTTCGGCTCTCCCTAATATAAAATATTATATTGTGCAGTATTATTTTTGAAAGAAATTTATTGGTTATTTATTTATGCTTCCAAATATTTTCTCATAGATCACCATAGTAAAACCCTCGCAAATGGCAGAATTGACTAAACTCCCTGCACCGTGATGGACGTTGAATATTATTTAGATTTGATTACTACCACTTGTTTTAATTGCATTCAACAAATAAATGTTAAATTACTAGCCATAGTGAATTCACTGTTGCTCATTTGGATTGATTAGTGTGAAAAGTTTGAATTACATTAAACAAATTTATTATTAAAGTTTTTAAAATAGCTTGGCCACCATTAAGGGAAAACTTGAACAGTTGTAAAGTTAATGTGTTACAAACGGTACATAATCGCTTTTGCGTTCGGTTTCGTTCAGTGTAAGCCGGGCTTACCGTTGTAAATGATGAATGGATTACGTGTCAGAAGTTGCCACACTGTGCAAAAAAAATCGATTACGACGAAAAATTAACTCGAAATTCCGAAGATATTTGTGCTGAACAATCACCTCTGCCACTCGTTGACTTTTTTAGCTCCGATATTTCCAGATTTACGTCCATTTTTTAGAGAAAGAGAAGGGATCTTTTTATCGTGATGGGATACTTATACCGAAATCTTCTGACTAAATCAAGATAACAAAAGTTTACCCAAAAAGTTTTCTAAAATCTCATCATACTTTTGTCTTTCGACATGTGTCGAAAAGGTAACTAAATGGCCAAATGGTTGAGGGCATTGTGCTACGGCATGTTTGATCATTGGTTCGAGCCCACCAATGTTTGTCCATATATTTGCAAGTATGATGGCTGACAAGGCTTGACTGCCATCCTGTCCGCCAAAAAGCCAACAGACACTAGAGGAGGATGTAATGAATCCATTGCACACAGATGAGGAAGCATGCAAGTGAGGGATCCACCCTGGATTTGAAACCCAGGGAAGACTTCACCAGAAGTACAGGGGTATCAGGGGCCCTACAAAGGAACTTGTGTCCTTTAAAGTTTTATAATTTTATGATTATTAATATCCGCATGTCCCTCTGTCTTGTCTCACTTAGCTTTGATTGGTTTACTCCGTACAAGATGGAGTATGATGTCACAAGATGGCTGCGCTGTATGATATCTAAAAATGTCAACCGTACGAAGACCGGGCGCCCAGCTAGTATTCATACAATATTTTCAAATTATAAACGCATCCACAGATTATACATCTATGCGCTGTCGCTTTCTATTTTGTTTCTTTTCTTGTTATGTCAATAAATGTCTGACTTGGGTAATATTTCAATGTCATAGTAATTTATCTAATTTCCGGAGTTTCGAACAAAACATGCAATTTGGTAACTTTCCCACAATATACCGGGAGACGGCGGATGTATCTTATTCTAAGTTACGAAAAAATAGGCAAAAAATAAGCTTCAAGAAGCGATTTTCTAAACCATAGTGCATTGCACTATATTTAACAGTAATTTCTTCCTTCCTTTTTCATGTGCAGACAGGTATGACTTTTTCACTTTTGAAGGGTTCCGAGTTTTAGTATCTGATAAGGTGTGACCACTGACAACAAAGGATTCAATACAATGTTATTCACTCTTAAATAAACCAGTCTCGTGTTTTAAACTGTAACATATCATTTCTACATAACCGACTCTCCTCCATTCTGATCTCAACTCTGATATCTTAACCATTAATTTAACATGAATAAAAGAAAGAGAAGTAGATGGTTGGAATAAATGTTCAAAAATGACAGGTCGGGGTTGGTGTATCTGATGTCAATCTGAGACATCTCACAAAACTCATCTGACTTAAATAGAAGCCAAATAAGAGAGAATCATGTTCAACATGGATGGCACATACGTCTCTCTGGTGCCTGATATTCTTATCTTATTGTGCTTGCAAACATACTAATAAGGGCAGGAAGAACGCAATGAATTTTGCAAGACATGGAAGTAAAAAACGCCTTACTTAAGTATGTTTCCGGAGATATTTCTCAAATGTCATTTAACAACGGAGGTTAACATGTACTTAGAGCTATTTCTAGCAACTTTGAAACGGTTCTTCAGGGTTTTGAATGTTTTGCAGAAACAACCTTAATCCGTCGAGACAATTGAGTTTTCCCTTAATCGTAGGTGAGGTCATTTAAAAAATTTGGCAAATTCGTTAAATGCAATTCAAACTGGAGGTAGTCAATAATGATAATCAATCCAAATGAGCAATAGTAAATTCACTATGGCCAGTAATAAATGCTAAAAAACCAGCCATAGTGAATTTACCATTGCTCATTTGGACTGATAATCATTATTGACTACCCCCCAGTTTGAATTGATTTAACTAATTTGCCAAATTTGTTAAATGACCTCACCTACGATTAAGAGAAAACCCGATTAAACAGAACTTGGCTCTAGTCTTCAGATTACGAAGAAAAAAAACTGTAATTTCTGGAGAACGTTGTTTGAACAACGATTTCAGATTTAAGGAATGAACATTTTCGGTTCTGCACATTGAAAATATCGTGTTCCACAATAACCAAAGTTTTCACTTCTGTGAAGACAAAGTTTTATTCTACAAAAACTCGAATGGGAATCGGTGACACAATTTCAACCCATATCTGGCATTTCAGTACAAAACTGACATCAAGGGGTTTGAAAAGTTTCAGCAAAAAGTAAAGTTGTCCCCAGTGGGAATTGAATTCACAAGAACAACCATCAATGGATTATAAGTGAGATGCCTATTTCACTCTGTCATCCAGACATGTGCTGAATAGAAGATTCTTAAACTGAACTTTGTTTCGTGCTCCACTTCACTTTTTGGTCTTGGATCATATATCTAGATTCAATAGAGCATGACTTTATAAGGGTCTGGCAATCTGAGACTGGCAGGGCATGACAGATTGATAGAGTTGGATGAGCATCAGGCTTCTGACTCAGTGATGGCTGGTAGTATGAGTTCAATTCCCACTGGGGACAACATGTGACAACATTTCATGTGACACATGAAATCATCAACTGTCAGTTGCCATGGAGACATTATTTCCTTACAACGTAAAAGCTAAAACATACGTTACGTTTTTAAATCCCTCGATGTCAATACAGAAACGTCAGGTTTGTGTTGCAAACGAAAACCTTGATAACATTAAATGTAGTTGTTTCTGGGAACAAATGAAATGAAGAGAATTTTTAAAATAGAACTGAGAAAAGTAGACTGATGACTTAAAGTGACTTGTCATTTCGTTTATTAAATTACAAACTAGTGGCGGATCCTGGTTGGCGCAGAGAGGGTGGTCTCTAATGCCCCTCCATAGGAATCTATTCTTCCTCATGTAAAATGTTTAGATCCTTTACAAAAGGCAACAAAAACATGATACAAAAATCTTCTTTTTAGTGTGGAAATTGTTTTTTTTTATATTTTGCTCTAATTGTTTTGTGAGTACAATGTGACTAAAGCAAATTTACCTTTTTTTACCCTTTGGCACTAATTGATTTGCATGCATAATTTAGAACCTTCTATTGAATGAATACTGTGTGTTTCATGACTGGGGTTTTTTGTTATGTAAATATTTATAAATATTCATTAGTGACTAATGGCGGATGTGCATGCTGCGGGCCTCCCATTAGCTGCGGGACTATTCTTTCCAATTTCACGCAACTTCATTACAATTAAGTGGAAAATCAGCTTCGACAGGATCTTATTTTTGGTATTATTATTTATATTTGGTCAAGAAACAAAAATGTCACGAAAATGTTTTCTGTCTGAAAATATCAAATACAAAAGGCTCAGCCTCTCTATTCAACTGAAACTGAGAAATTGTTGAAGATGGCAGAGTAAATAATACCAACCGTAGTGTTGAAAAAGCTGATATATCTCAACAAGTGTTTGGGACAAAAATCCACAATTATATAAGGAATTCCATAATGAAGTAACTAGGCTTGAAGAAATTGAATTCTCCATTGCGAGAAGCAGTGGTAAAATAAATAAACGTTGTAAAAATGGTAGAAACAATGAAGATAGATCAACGCAAGATACTTTCATTTAAAAATTACATCAACAATTGAAAGTTATGAAAAGAAACTATTATGTTGATGACGAATTTAAATGAGAGAAGATGGATTCAAAACGAGACGCCTGTTACAAGTGCCTCTGTGGCGCTCTGATACCACCTCTGACTCTTAAGCAAGAGGTAGTAGGTTCAAATACCACTTTTTACATATATTTTGTTTTAAATTCTGTAGAATTTCTACAGAATCTCATGAGGAAAACTCGAATGATTGGCATCTCAGAGTGTGGGAATGAGCTGCTATAACGACCCGTTCTTTTCTTTTCGATAAAACTTAAGATTTTAAGAAAAGCAGTGAGTCAGCAAGGATTGATAGATATCGTCAGAACAGCTATCAAAGCTTCACCTTAAATTCAACTTAAAGCTCTTGTCATACCTCGACTGCTGGAATTTCAACTTTCAGATTCGCTAGTGAAAGAAACGTCAGATGTGACGTCTGTGAAGGAGGTCAGCTGAGGGTGACGAAAGACTCATTATGACGTCAAAACCAATCCAGAACTATGAGTGACCTCAAAAATACACATCATTCCAATTCCAGGAGCACAGAGTACTCCGGGAGTAATGAGGAACAGAAGAAAAGGCCGCAATTGTTTCCAGTTTGTTTTTTTGACCCACAACATGTTATGATGGGTGGACTTAGTAATCTCATTCTAAACCATGAGACACGTTAGAATTTATCAGTAGTCCGATCGTCTTAATGAACACTTTTTATCTATTCAAAACAAACACGAAACTGCGTGGGAGAACAAACCCATTCGTCAGTTGCCAAGAAGCATTTTTCAATAATTTCTACTAATGCTGTTAATGTGCTTGTTTTGAATAAGTTATAATTCTGTCACTTGACATCGATAATCTAGCAAGATGTGACAACTGTCAGTTGCTATAGAGACTTCAACGTTGTTTCCTCACAATATAAAAGCTAAAACATACGTTACGTATAACGTATGTATGTCCCCTGGACAGAGAGAGGGTTGGACGGGGAAGAATCGACGATACGTTTTAGACTGGCAGTAATTACAGAGCCTACATTTCTTCCTATTTTATCTAAATGATTAATTACGTTGCACTTCTGTGGGAGAAAATCCGCCTCGGTACGTTTATTAGCGTTTTTTTTATTCCACTTCCACTGTTGCCTTTTCAATTTTCAAATTTTAGCTGGAGCGTAAAGAAAGTTTTTAAAAAATCTAAAAAGTATAAATATCAAATAAAATTAAGACAACTTAAAAATAGTCTGATATTATAATTAGAAGAATGAGTGGCTCCATGAAATGAATCGATGCTGGTCCCAGACTAGGGACTACGATTGATGTCCGCAACAAATGTCGTCAGATTTTGTCTTCATATTCAACAAAAATGTACCAATGCCCGTTCAGATATAAACGGCACGTCGCCTTGGTCAATCGAGTTTTCCCTAAATAGAGACGTATTCTGTAGATTCTACAAAAAATTCCCCCACTGGACTTCTTGGGCTTAGAATTTTTTTTGAAATCAATGGAGCATGACTACATAAGGATCTGAGACTAAGGGCTGAGACTTCCAGCAGATAGGGGAGTTAGCTCGGTGGTAGCATGCAGGACATGAAAGTCAATGCATGGGTTCACTTCCCAGTGGGAGTAACATTTTGCTACTGGATTTTTTTTTGTTTTCTCGTGATTCTGTAGAATCTAACAGAATACATTTCTATTTAGGGAAAACTCGAATAAATGGGTTTCATATCAGATTTGAGCACATTTGCAACATACACGTTAAACTAATTTTAACACCTGTTTCTCAGATTCATAGTATAATAATGCTCCAAGCAATTAAGTAATATACACATCTACGAATGCGCTAATATTCTGTCCTCGTAATACACACCAACTTGCCAGTCAGATCTTTTCACACTGATTTGATGCTGATCTAGATCTAGTTTTTACTGGAATCTTGTAAATCTGACAAATTAGCCAGGAACAACTATATTGATTTGAACTCCAGATATTGGTCATATTTTTTTACTTATACTTGATGTCAGGCTGACCCAGTATCCTTGGGCCGTGTATGTTTTTAGACTTTTGTCAATGTTTCATCAAATTTACTTGATAGAGATAAGATTGAAAATGAATAAGTTCAATCGATTAGTTTTCATGATATCAGATGTGATAGCACATCTGTGTCCATAAACTGAACTTTAGATCTTTCTCTGGATTTCCTGCGGACTGATGTTAATTTTCTGTAAAACGTTGTCCATGACACACTCAACGGAGTTTCTCTGAAATTGGCTTTAGATATGATAGATTCTACAGAGTCATGAGAGAACTGAGAAAATCCAGTCGCAAAAAAATGTTACCCCCACTCGGAAGTGAACCCAAGCACTGACGTTGCTCTGACTTCCATGTTCAGCATGCTACTATCTGAGATAATTCCCCTATCTGCTGCAAGTCTCAGTCCTTTAGATCCTTATGCAGTCACGCTCTATTGATTCCAAAAAATTGTAAGTCCAAGAGCCAATAGAGCATGACCACAAAAGGATGTATATGAAGTAGGTTTCCTTCGTCTAAGATGTCCTGTTTTTTTTCCTGAGTTTTCAAAAGACGGATTGCCCTTGACTCTTCCAGTTTTTGCCAATTGTTTCAGGATCACATTTAAGTGGAGATGCTACCCTTCAGTTTCGTATTTTTATTTTATAAAAGGAAGATAAGATAAGAATATCAGAGAGATGTTAATATCTTCCATGTTGAACATGATTCTCTCATTTTTGGCTTCAATTTGAATCAGATGAGTTTTGTGAGATGTCTTAGATTGACATCAGATACACCAACCCCGACCTGTCATTTCCAAACATTTATTTCAACCATCTACTTCTCTTTCTTGTTAAATTTATGGTTTGAATATCAGATTTGAAATCAGAAAGGTAGAGAGAGGGTTATGTAGAAATGATATGTTACGGTTTAAAACACGAGACTGGTTTATTTAAGAGTGAATAACATTGTATTGAAACCTTTGTTATCAGTGGTCACACCTTATCAGATAGTAAAACTCCGAACTCTTTCATGGTAAAATATCAGATTTTTCTTTATACCTGAAAAGGAGATAAATTGTATGTTAAGGGTTTTTGCACACGATCTATTTATCATAATGACGTTTATATCACCTGGACGTTGATCTAATCGCACGTAAAAACGCCACATTTGGTCATCGTTTTTCTTTCTTCACCACAATTCTGACCTTATAAAGGACGTTACTAGTATTATATAGACTCTCTTGCAGATTTCTTTTTTAAAAACTTTTTGGAGGATACAGGTCCTTTTTATGGGGCCACTGATAGCCCTGTTTTTGTGACGTCGGCCTTGGGTTTCAAAGCCAGAGTGGATTCCTAGCTTGCGTACTTTTTTGCCTGCGCATTGCAGATTTCTTAATTAAATTTTGTAGAAACTTTCGCATTTATAATCCTTACTACAATGAATTTGCTTCATGGCGCAACTCTGACCCTTTCTTATCTCAGGAAAAATAGAAAAGTGCTACATTTTTAGACGAACCGTGGGATACGCCCTAATCGGAAAAACCAACTTGACACATAATCGTCTTTTTTTGTAAAATTAACCCAGAATCTGGTAAAAATTTCATTTCTTTAACAATACTTTTATCCAGTGTATTTTTTTTCAACCTTTTCATGTGTAAAATTCACCACCAGGTGGAGTATGTGTTGTCCTCAGATTAGAAATGACCATTCTGAATTCAAGATATTTTACAAATCATTTCCTTTTGGAATAAAAATATAAATATGTAAAACTGATCAAGTTTAAAGTGTGTAGCTCTGAAGTGTTCAATATTGTACTCCTGATTTTATTCAGCCCCAAAACCTAGTTCAGATGTGACACCTACTATATTTTGACCAGTTTTTAGACCATATAGAATCAGTTATGTAGTACTGCTGAACATTTGAAAAGAACATTTAAAAATCACTGAAATGTTTACGCATTTTAATCTTCATTTCAAGTAAAAATATGTGTAAATAAAGAAGATAGAATTTTTAAATTGTTACTGATATCTCGTCTCGATAAGTTCCTATTTTGGTCAATCGTGCCAATCCCGGTTTGTCGAATGAGAAATTAGGCAAAACTCGCAGGTTAGTGAAACCTCTGGTTTGTGGTCGTTTTCTAAGGTAGATTCTATCGTTAAGTAAATTGTGTTGAAACCACAAACCCTTCACAGCCACAAACAAGGTTACATTGTTACTACCGAACGTCCATCATTCGACATTTTCTTAATTCACCAAATTGGAATTTGCCTAAGTAGTCAACGGATGGTCTTCAAGAGATGCAGTTCCTGTGTTGGTCGTAACAAACGCCACCTAGTGTCCAAAGACACAAGTAAATTAGATCATATGTCAGTGGGTAATGAGAGTACTTGCAATTTGTAAAGACTACCCAGACTATCTCATTAAATCACTATATCTTCTTATGGGTATATTTTACAGAATACAACACTTGGTTAATGACGTAAATATTGACATAGGCTTTTTGGTTGCAATACAATTCATCAAATCAACCGTATCCGCGCACATAGCTTTTAACTTACTGTGAACACAAAAAGTAAGTCCATTTTTGGTATTGGCAAAGAACAATGCGCGTTTTACCTTATTAGGAATATATTCATGGCGGTATTATCCGCAGGTTTCATACATGTACCACAATATAAACGGTTGAAATTACCCATGTTGTTTTGGTTGTGTCGTCATGGTGACGTTGGCAGTAGTTGTAATATGAAGAGTGAATGATTCCATCGAAACCTCAGCAGCAGCAACATTACCTCAAAAACCTCAAGTCGGCAACACGAACCAATTACCTCAGGTTTCCATGCAAACTGTCCAAATACAACAATAACACAACTAATTGGCACCGTATAATAATTAATTGTGTTACCTTTTAATGAAAGAAAATAATTTCTTGGTTTGATATTGTGGGGGTAAAAATTACTTCATGTCTCCGTACTTCAAATATCCTCGTAAATTGAATTCTTTTCTTTTTTTGAAAATTAAAATAAATTTAACTGAACAGATTTTCATTAAAATGTAACAGGTTCAGATTAGCTAGTAGAGGCATTAACTTTGAATGTTGACTATTTTTTGGTTGATTATATTTTTGCTTGACTAAATAAGATAAATGTCAATATAAAAAACCCTCAGGTGTTTGTTAATTCGTTGGAATTAAGTGGAGTCAAAGTTGTTTTATTTGTACCATATGTTACATTTAATTGGATCCGGGTGGCTTATAAAAAAAGATAAACAATTTCATATTTTGACTGAGTGGTCCATTTAAGGGCTCTGAGCTTACATTACATTAAAGCCATAGTTAAATCGCAAAATAAAGACGGATCGCACTCGAGCGTGTGCTGCTGTGTATTGATGGTGTAGGGAGGGTGCCGCGGTGTATTGATGGTGTAGAGAGGAGCATGTGAACTCATTGTTGTCCGCGTCACACTGGGACATTCAAAAACACAATGCTGCTACTGTCAAAGAGTTACCTCCATTGTATTGCATTGTAGACGAGTCACAGAAATATCAAATATGTCACACGGCTGAATTCAATACCGTTTAGAAAACCGTACCTGTTGTATTGACAAGTTTACAGATGAATATTTCAGTGTTGGGGTCAATGGTCGGTTAAGATTGACCCGGTGGGATTAACAGATGAGTTTTGTTTTGTCATAATTCTATTTCTCGAGTAATTGACCAATTAAGGAGTTTTACCCGTAGAATTTTACAACCATATGATACTGTTGGCTTTGGCACCATTTGAATAGAAGGAAAACACCTTCATTTACTGCCCTTCACTTGTTTGTTATTCTTATCTCAACATGTGGTGTTTAAAATGATATTCAAAACATCAGTTTTTTTTATTGTCCGCCTAAGAGAACATGAATGATGACAGAATTCATATTTTAAAAATCTACTCATCCTTGTTCGACAGAAAACCTTTTCGTGCGTTTGTTTTTGTTCGTTTTTTTGTGTCGAAAAAATATAATTTTACTCGAAAATCCAAAGTTATTTAAATGTTTCCAATTGCTCAGAAGTAGTTCAAACGACGGGCGTTCAGAAGGGCCTAAAAGCGTTTTGGCGTTCTTCAGAGTGATTGTAGTTTTGCATGTGGCCTTGGCGGGAGTTGGTGGTAGTGGGGAGGGCACTGGAGGGTAATGCGAGGGGAGGGAGCTTGGCAGAGGAAACCATGGCTTGCATTGTGTACATGGATATGGTATGGCGCGCACTGATAAGAAGATTGAATTAGCAGATTTTGGTGCCAAGTGGCTGTGTTGTTTGATTGGACAGATTTGGAGCGAATATGCACCTCTCACACCTGATGTGCCAAACCTCAGTGTTCCGATTGAATCTCATCAAGATGGACTGCGTAGACCTCAGAGCACACAACCTCAGAGCACACAACCTCAGAGCCCACAACCTCATCAAGATGGACCGGGTAGACCTCAGAGCACACAACCTCAGAGCACACAACCTCAGAACACAAAACCTTAGAACAGACAACCTCAGAGAGAACACAACCTCAGAACAGACAACCTCACGAAAGAAAAAAGAATTTCGAAAAAAGTTTAAATTTTAATTCTGCATCTTGTTGCGTTAATTGATGAACGTGGGTTCTTATTTTGGATTTAGCAGTGGCGGATCTAAGGGGCCGCCTCACAGCCCAAAATTTCTTTAATTTTGTGGGAATTTTCAGAAAATGTATAAAATATAAGGGATTGGCGCCCCCTCCTAAGATCAAGTCCTGGATCTGCTCCTGTTTAGGGTGCCAGTTTGCAGGTTCTGGGTACCAATATTTTGTAATGTGTCACGAATACTTGTAATGTGCCATTTTTTTTTTGTAATGCCCCATCCCCATGCCCCGAACATGGGGTGTAATGCACTGACGTATTCCAAAAAAGTGACGCATTACAAGAACATGTGTCTGACGTATTAAAAACTGGTACCCAGACCCCGTAAACTGGTAAACCGGAAACAAGGATTACTTTATTTTTATGAAAATCTTGGCACACCGGAAGGGCCCTATTCCCCTCCAGAGGATGTCCTCTGCTTTGTCGATCTCGCTTTCTTACTGAGTTATTCTTTTTGTACATTTCCTGAGTTATTTCTGCCTCACTCAGCTCTTAAAGATAAAATATACATTTAAGTTGATATAAATCAGATGAGGCCCTTAACTATTACCTCGCCATGAAAACACTCAATCTAACCTGCGTCTATGTCCATCACACTATCTCGTCATATCTCACAAAATCTCATCAAATCTCGTAGATTGATACGACGTTGGTTAAATTGACCCAACACCAATATCTTGATATAAACATTGCTTTTCTTTATTCTTTTATCCCTTTTAAATTTATGGTTTAGATATTAGAGCCAGAGATCAGTAATACAGGGAGAGGGTTATGTGGAAATGATATGTTACGGTTTAAAACACGAGATTCATTTGATTCAGCCCCAAGGGAAGAAAGACTGTCAGTTCCACTTTTCTTTGACGTAAAACGCGCACACAGTTTATGTTTCTGAGCAAAGATGGCTGCATGTCACATTTGGATGAATATTATCCTTTTCTTGGGCATATCACACAGACAAAGAATATTTGTCTAATTACAAAAGGGTTGCAATCGAGTTTTTCCTTATGAAGACGCATTCTGTAGAATTCTGTGGAATTCTATAGAATGTGATAAATCACTCAAACATGAATTAGGATCCATTTAAATGTTGTACATGTTACATGTGTCTCCGTGGTGCCCTGCTAGCACCTCTAACTCTCAAGCAAGAGGTAGTGGGTTCAAATACCACTTTTTACAAATTTTTATTTTAAATTCTGTAGAATTCTACATAAGGAAAAACTCGATTGGAACACAGATGGACTTTCTGACTTTTTAATTTTGTTGAATAGGACCATATCCTGCATGGATGATTTTTTTAATATTTTTTATAAAAATACATTTTTTTACAACACGCTAGATTTCTTGAAACTAATTGTGGAACCAATTGCCTTGCTGACTACTTATTTCTGTAGTGGGCAGAGAAACATTAACTTCAGGTTTCTCAGAGGTCCGTGCTGTTGTAAAATGTGATTAAAACGACTCTTTTATTTTGGAATCATTGAAAAAAGGTAATTTCTGAACAAGATGTTTTGGTGGCTACAAGTGGTTCCAAAGATATTCTGATTAAAAAAAAACGTAGTGAGCCATTGGCAACCCAAAAAATTCCAAATTGTTTTCAGAAGGGAACAGTGGAGTGGAAGAAGCCGTTTTGCAAAATTTAAAAAATGTATAGACGTTCATCTTTTAATCTTGGACGGAAATAAAATTAACTTTGATTTGATCCTTTTTGATTTTTTTAAACTTTTTACGTGTTTTTCTACTTGTTTTTCTTTGAGATTCACTGAGGCAGGTAAAACAATTTTAAGAAAAGGAACATTTTTGGACTTTTATCTTTAAAGCTAGAAAAATAAGTACAAATAGACCCAGTCGAGTTTGATTATCAGAGAAACGTCGAGAACTAGTTTTTTTCTGATTTCCTTTCCTTTTTAATGATTTTTTCCTGGTTTTTTAGAATGTTTTTTGTTTTTCATTTTCTCCGTATTTTTTTAACGTTTCGCTCGGTTTAACTTTGGGAAGTATGCTGTGGGTTTATTGAATTCAAACACTGAAGCATACCTTGACTTTACGACCTAATGAACCAATCATATCCTTAATAATAATAACTTTACACTGAGCGTTGATTCCCACCCCTGATATAACCTACGCTAACAGACTCTCCTGTCTTTGAAGTTATGGCATTTTCCCCCAAGGCAAAACTATTATTATTCTGACTAAATTGAAGAAAATGGCTCTTCTTTGTTTTGATTCCTATTTTATCCATACAACAATCAGAAGATTATTTCTGGTCCGTTTTTGATGTCTTCCTTTGGTCCAATATTTAATGTTTTCTCTGGCTCTTTATTCCCATTACTATAACTTAATATAAAGTGGTTTTCAATCAGATAAAGTGTGTTTAATGGATTATTATTTTAATATTGAAAGTACCAGGACAATTGGACAAGATTCTCTCTTAGAAACTTGCTATCATTTTGAATGATGATGATATCTTTATTTTTACCTTCATAGAATTTTTATTTGATTACAACAGCTTCTGCAATTTGAGAGCTTTGAAGTAAAATTGCTGTTTCACATTCTTTTGTATTTTATTTGTCTCTCATCTACATCTGTGATGGGTTGCTTTTTGACTGATAATTAATTATGTTGTAATTATTTACTAAAGTAAAATAATAAAATCAAATGTTCACACTAAATGTAAAGGAATAATCGTTAGGCTATAACATGAAATAAAAGGTGCAATTAAAAATAATTTACTAGTAAATTAATAAATATATTAAATGTCCAAATTGGATTCCAACCAACAAAAAGACAAAGAGAAGTAGCCTAATTTTGTCAATCTATTGATAAATTTCTGTGAAATGACATAAAAGCTTTTGTTGTTATTCTAATGTATGATTCTGTTTCAGAAATATCTGAACAAAGCTACACATTGACAACAACAAACCCTGAGCAAAACTAAATGTTTGTGTCAGTTGGTCAGAGGCAGTGCAGATCTTAACTTTCTCTGACTCAAGATTTTTTACATAACATCTGCAGTTGTGAGAAAACTATTTCATCTCAACTTTGTAATGTTTCATTCGTTTTTTCAGGAAAGAAACTATCTTTGAATTTCATTTTGTCACCACAGAATATTTTCAAATTGACTCCATTAGTGAAATATTACAGAGTATTTCCAAAGGTTAATTTGAATGTAAAAAATGTTCTCTTAAGGTGAAAAAGTTTCTTTCAAATTGATTTTGTTTTGAGCTGTTCAATATGGTGACAAGAGTGAAGCACTCAAGAGAACAATATGTTTCTATGAATAAATTAGAAACCAGACAATTTTCTATTGTCTTCTCATTGTTTATTGACTGTCAGGGCCTTTTGAAGGTAATTGAATCATATCAGCAGCATCAGATCCCCTTACTACCAAAGCACAATGACGTCAGCTCAAATTACACAAGAAATGGCGGCGTCACAGCAGAAGTTCTGTTCCGCGTAATTGACGTCACAGCTCTTTGCGTGCGGGATGATATTTTGAAAGTCACATCAAAGCAAACAGTGCCCTTCCCATGGTCCCTGTCCGACCCCTGCCAGGACATTGTATTTAACAATGACAAACGTTTCAGTTTTAAATTTACCAGAAAAAGTTATGTTTTTGTTCAAGACTTTTTTCCTCTTCAAACCCTTGACAGATTTCGCAATCCGCGACAAATGTCAATAGATTATTCTATTAATATTTTACATCCAACAAAATGACATATCAATTTCATTCGAAATTTTTCAAAAGGTTTAAAGTACAGAAACAAATTACAATGCTCATTTATGTCACAAAGAACTCATCATTTTCCAAATTAAGTGCAGAAAAAGGTCCAATTTCATAAAAAAAAAGTTTCTGCAGAAGCGAGAACTAGCACCAATGTCAACACCAACTTTTAATTGAATTTTTGTCAAATATTTCTTTTGGTCAATATTAAAAGTGACCTTCAACTATTTTGGACCAGTAACGAAGGAACAGACTTTCTGTTCCCAATTTGATGAAAAAGCAGAAGACAAATTGTGCTGGATGTTTCGTCAGTTTCTTTCACTGGAAATGCCACTCTTCAAAATTTTACAGGATTCCTCCTTATTGTATAATAAACATCCTGTGGCTGCACAATGACACTTAAATCCATTCCTCCTACTTCTGCAGGTAAATTCCTCCTGTAGTTAACTTTTGCAGGTGCTCCAGAACCTGATACTCCTGTGGCACTTTGTACTGACACTTCAAGGCGCTTGGAGTTAAGAGTCATAGTGACCGAGTTACCATGGTACCCTGGGGGCCCCATCTGTGACCTTGAGGTCAGGAGTCAGAGGTCAGGTGGTCAGCAACAACTCAAGAAGGTTTTGTTTTCAGGTTGAAATGTCATTTTCTTTGAATGATAATTTAGGAATGTGAAGTCGTTTATATTCTAGTGGCAGGGAATAACAGATTGTAGCTTTCAAAAGGAAAAAAATAAAATTCGGACAAATTTAAAATTAGAAAAAAAACACTGCGATTTTAGCTGGGACAATTTTTACCTGTGTGTCCTTAACATTTACATGCACTTTTGTTTCACTCATACGAACCAGGACTTCAATAGAATCTCGGGGATCAAAAGAGATCAAATCTCTCCAATTCAGGGTAATCTCTTTCTGATTTCTTCTCATCGCCAGCTCATCAAAGTTCAGACAATTTGGACTTTCCGAAAACTTCAACTGAGAAAGCTCTGTCAGTTATACACAAATTTCAGTACATTCTGTAGACACCCATGACCGTTCCTAAAGCGATGTCGCTTTCGCTTAAATGTGAATCAGCCTTATCATAAATCGTGAAATGCGTTGTAAATGATCAGGCGTAGATGTGAAGACGGTTCAGGTGTGAAGCTGTGAGGCAATCATCCCATCTACTATCATATCCAACCATCTGTGTAGCTACAGATGTTATGTAAAAAAAGCATTGCGAAGTATTGTTGTTTGAACCTAAGTATTCCTCATGAATATAGTAAAAGGGGGCTGGTGCCGGAAGAGATATGTTGGTTCTAATTGTCCAGTTCCTGTAAGTCGGGAGGGTCTAAAATTTCTCTGCTATTGCATTTGTACTGTACTTACATTAAAAGAATCTACACCATTTAATTAGTTGAAAAGACTATTTAAATTTCCGTTTTCCGTTAGACTTTCCTTTTTTGAAGAGCATTTGTAAGACTTCAAAAAAGTTACTTTTTTCTCCAATTTCATCCTGTCTTTCTCTTGCATTCTATTCGACTTTTACAGAAGTCAAAAGAAAAGTACTCTAGTTTCTACGCAAACACACGCACATGCACACATAACAAACACACACGCACGCACAGACCACACCTGATCCCAGATGAAAGGCTCAGACGTTTCTCTGTCCCACCGTCTGCACGCAATGCGCAATTGACCTGCAATTAACGTTACATGGGCAGTTACTAAGCGCTACTGCGTGACTCCATAGCAACAATCAAAGGAGCCATAGAAACCTGATCTGACTGTAGAGTTACCTTGCGTAATTCTAAACGGTTTGATGTTGGAGGAAATGTTCACTGTGAAACAATAGAACGTCGGACGTTGCACAGGAACGGTAACGTCAGTATAGACGATGAACAGACGATGAACATATAGGGATTTCATAGCAATTAAAATTGCTTGTAACTACTTGAAATTTTAGTGCATTACTATAAATTAACGTGAAGTCCGGTATCCAATCACACATACGGACACTAAGTGCAATGCTATTTTGTTCATAGACAGCCCGGCAATGTCTGGAAGAACAATGCCCATTGGTCAATTGCGACGCCATATTTCACGTTCATTTCTAGTAATGTTACGGCTTCAAAAATTCAAAACATCACAGAAATGGGGAAAAGTGTGCTAAATTATGAAAAGATGAAGATGATTTAAAGAGGATCGGGAAAATATTCTCACTTAAGGCTCATTCACGCTGTGGGTTTTTTCCTGATTGCAACTTCGATTCTTCTTATCCCAACAAATGGATTGTACAGGACTCAATGGAAGTGTTTACACTATCCGACATTACCAACTCCTTTGCAGCTCATTGTAAGTAAAAACAAATCACAGTCACAATCAGAAAAAAATCGCATAGTATGAACGAGCCTTTAGTTAGAAATTTCAGTTCAGTCTCCGAAGAAAACAAACAGTAGCGATCAAAAAGTACAACGGGGTAAAACCGGAAATAAAGAAGCAAATGAAACAAAAGGATCAATTGCCCTTTTCCTCCTCATTCTGGAATGCAATTTCACAAAATAAATTGCTGTTGGACATTTTGAAATAAATTTGTTCCCCTGAGACAGAAACATCTTCATTGCTTCTCCCTCCACCCAGCACAGGATC